>JAQIVE010002092.1:0-21356 GCA_034698285.1 Sminthurinus bimaculatus | reverse complement strand
GGGAGCGCTGGAGAAAGCAAGGAGAGAATAGAGGGTGTACATTTGTAACTGTACTGAGCTGTATGTGTAATGTGTATAGTATCTTTTATTCCTCGTACAGTTTACAATCCACCTAAACACTATGCGAGCTGTATCTATCGTACGTGAACGTCCATATATCTAAGTAAGTGCATGTGGATGTACGGATGGTCTAGGAATATATTTACTCACCACTGTACATCGTTTTTATATCGTGCTTATGTACATATCAGCTAACTTTGCTTTGGTTGTCTTCTTTTTTGCCCTCTATTTATTTGTAAAATGAAATAGGAAAGATCGGTAAGGCTCAACCTCTTCCTTTTTTTTCTTTTCACTTGCTTTGCCTTTTGCCTTGCCTTGCTTTACTCTATGTTCCCCTCTTCCTCCGTTTCTTTCTTCTTCTTCCGCTTCTATTTTTGATCTAAAAGTTCTTGAAGAAATGGCCATTGGAAAAGATGTAGATGGAGATGAAACTGTACAATACAAAATGCACAATGCACGTACCTCACACAGCTAGTCAACTACATATGATATTGTATTGTATATTGTATAAGGGTGGCTCATACGTACTTGTCGACGTTCAACACAGAGATAGAGAAAGAGAGAAGGGAACAATAATAATAAAGAAGAAGAAAAAAGGGAAAGATATGGATATGATGAAGTCCAAGAAAATACAGCAAGGAATAAAGCCTTTATAAAAAGACGATATAAAGATCTAGTAAAAGTTAGTTGCTCACATCAGTCAACCTGAATAGTTCAAACTAGATATAGACACACAAGCCCTATATGCATCCTTTTCAACTCGAACTTTCTCTATTATTCCTGTTTCTATATACAGATATACATACCGTAGCGTAACCTACAAAGATTACATGATATATTTTATCTATACATCCACATCATCTTCATCATCCTTTTGCCATTTTTTATAAAAGACGAAGGGAAAAAGGGACCAACATCACACAATCAAACTTTACATGTAGCGATTTCTCTTTTTTATCTTTGTTATCTTGTATATGAATAACATCATGCATGATTGCAGGATTATATCGTGTACTTATATTATAATTTCGAGTAAGAAAGTACTCACGTGGATATGTATTGTATGGACGATATTTTAGAAGAAATTATAAAATGTAAGAGATGGGTGATAAAAAATATGTGTTGAAGAGTGTAAAAAGGTATAAAATATGAAACGTTTAAAAAATAACAATGTTGAATTTAATAAATAGTTAATAAAGAGTTCTTACTTTTGTGGCTCATTGGGGTCCCGTTTTTTCTTCTTCTTTTGAGCTTTAGGTTTCTTTGCCCCTGCGGCGGTCACAGACCGCGAGTCCACCGGTTCCGGACTTGGTCTCTTCAAATTTGGGGCCATCTGCAAGAATCATTGAAAAAAAAGATAATTAGTTAACGACAATCATTACAACATAACCTAAAACTCTCACAATTAAAAAAGGAGATTCTCTATCAATTTTTCATCGAAGTATCTCTTCAACATTGGTAATAGCTAATAACATTCCCCCATGCTTTCCCCCTTGCCTTCGCTGTTTGTATTCTTACTTCCTCTAAGTGTGCATTTTTGGTTTTCATCCTTGATATCTAAAGACCAGGTCAAACAAAGTAGCAAAATATAACGTTTTTTTCCTAGTATCCACTTTGAATTTTATATTTATTCATGCTAAAGTTCTTTTTAACATTCGAGAGCGTCCAGCATCAACTATTTTCATCAATCCCTCTTCAATTCCTCCTAACCCTTTCAGCTTCGTTTTGAGTTTGCAAATATTTTAGTTCAACTGCAATTCTTTTTTAAACTCATTGCCTTTAAAATCCGCATCATTTACCTTATCTATCTAAATTATTTGGACTGTATACGAAGGAAAGATAGCAAAATATGTAGCAATGCACCCGGATTTGGACTTGAGCTAATCGCCATCGTAAATGTGTACATATGCATATTTACCTGCTCACGGTATGCATATGCATACACACACACACTACAAAATTCACTGTGTGGACTTATTACCTATGCATACTTTTAATATTGGTTGTAAACCGGAGCATTGAAGCTCGTGGCTTCCCTTCCACCAGAAAAATCCTTCATATTACCACCATCATCATTATTATGATTGTGCATCCCATGTATGTATGTATGTACGTATTTTCCACAATCCACAATGGGATTTAATGTTTGGGAAAAACCTCCTTCGACATTCATATCCCTCTCGAATCCATAGTAGACAATACATATGTACATACTCTGAATAATACTGTCTATGTATTGTATATTAAAACCTCTTCTGAATACCCTGCCTTGTTAAAAGCCATTAAAGTAAACCCAAACCTGAACGTTATACGTGCTTATTGCTTAAATATGGATGTAGACAATGGCTTCCTCCTATACATGTATACATACATACACAGTACACAGTTACTCTTGCAGTAAAAACAAGTGAACCCAAGTTAAAACTATTTACTTTCCTCCCCCTCCTGTCTCTATCGTTTGCTTTGTGACGACAGTGAATGTGGATAGATAATATGTACAATGTACAGCATATACATTTAATACATCTCTGCCTAATGTATAAAATAAAGTAGAGAGAGAGACAGAGGAAAGCAGGAGTGAAGGAGGAGTTTTACAGTTGTAGATTTCGAGAGCCCCGTAAGTCTGTTTAACATATTACACAGAGCATATGAAGAAATACGTAGTAGTGAACGGATGAGAAAAGGTGGAGAGAAGTATTATGTATATTATGTATATGTATACATATGTACATGTAGAGCAGAGAAAGAGTTCTTAAAATCCTCGCAAGTCATGATTTTTTCTCATTTCGCATTCGTAAAAACTTAGATTACAAAAACATTTCGAATAAAGTACTAGTGTGTTTTTGGTAACCAAGTTTCCCTCCTCTTCCACTCTTCTACTTTTGCGTTTTTCTTCGAAAAAGCAAGTTTATGTATTCAATAGAATAGGAGAACGTGGGTCTGGGACAGGGACACTCACAAGAATGAAGCAGAGGAAGCACCAAAAGAAAGAAAGAAAGAAAGCAAGAAGGAATGAGAATGAGAGAGAGAGAGTGAAAGAAACTCACTACTTACAGACTCATATAAAATGCTGGCTTGGACGTATCTAAGTAGTGTATTTTATATGCAATGTTATTATTTTTACAAGCCATTTGCTTTTTGTACTTTGCCTTCATTCCAAATCTCATTTTCCTTCGAAAATGGATGTGGAGACAAGAAGAAGAAGAATAAGAAGAAGAAGGAGAAAGATGAAGAAGAGGAAAAAAGAAAAAAGTTTTTTTAAGAGGAGAAGAACAAGAACAAGATGAGAGAGAGAGAGAGAGAAAGAGAAAGGGAGAGTTTTCCTTCGTTCGTTGAGCTCAAGGAGGAGCCTCAGAAAGAAAACTGTATATATGATTACACATAAGAGTTTACATATTATACAATGGCAGAGAGATAGACAGAGGACTTTTCCCTCCTCCTTCGTCTTCGTCTTCTCCTTCTTTTACTTTTACTTTAGCTTCTCCCAGGAAAGAAAAAAGGGAGGGGAGAAATTCATAATAGAAAACGATTTCGTGCATAGAAAGTGACTTATTTGCTTGAGGATGAAATTGAATCAAAATCAAAAATTCAAAGAATTCTCTCTCTCTCTCTCATTTCCTCTTTCTCTTTCCCTTTCTATTTTGGAGAAAGAAGAAAAAACGAAGAAAAAACAAGATTCTGATGCTCTACTCTTAAGTTCTTGATCAAAATTTGTTACCATCTCAGACACAATCCATTTTTCATCTCTTCCTGATTCCCTCCTTTCCTTTCTATATGTGTGTATTTTATCTTCAACTCTGTACTATACTGGATAAATTGTACACCTAAATGAATGAATATATGTATGCATGTATAATGTATATGTATGGCTGTACTTTTCTTGTGTTGACGTTCATTTTCTCTTGCTAAAAAGGGAAAAGGAGGAATCACAAAATAAGTAAAGACAGAGCATTACACATTACTACATATTAGCTATATGTCCTGTTTTTACAGCAAAAAGTAACTACAGGAAGACAAAAAAAGAAGAAAACCTATGTATAGACTACAGAAAGTCAGCTTAAACACACTTTACTAGAGTAGTTGAAGATCCAAGAAGAAGTAGTAGAAGAAGAAGGAGAAGCTCAAGCTAACCAAAAATAAGGAAAAGGAAGAGAACAAGTCTACAATAAATCTCCAATCTCTCTAATTTGATGGATTCATACATTTTTCTCAACACCCTTAAATCACATTTCCCCTTTTTTGTCTAGACTTTTTGGTCCCCTCTTCTCCATTCTCCATCCATTCATTTTTATACTCTTCCTCTTTCATTTCCTTCAGTATCTTCTTGTTCTTGCTCTTCGTCTTCCTGTTCCTGCTTTTCCTTTAACCGACGACCATAATACACGTGAAAGCTAACTACTGTCTTTTCCCTCTGTTCACTTTTTCCAATATCTCCGTATAAGTATACATCTATACATCTATAAGTATCAACGGATACTTACATATGTATAAGAATAGAAACATACAGAGAAAGAAACAAGAGAAAATGAAAACTGGATCTATCCCAACACATTGTATTAGTTTAGTACAAGCTCTCATCTCATCTCAACTCAACTCAACTCTTGGCTTTCTTCTTACGTACAACTTAGTCAAGTTCGTTTACGGTTTACGAGTTAAATGTCTACTCATCACCCTCTCGAATCAATTTAATGTTGCCCCCTTTTCCTTTCCCTTTTCGTTTTCTTTTTTGTACAATAGTTAGTTCTGCGGGGGCTGTGAAAATCTCAATCTCAATCACAATCTTTTCCATCTGGAAAAAAATTTGCATTCTCTTTGATGAATCCATAGCATTTCACACGATTAGCCCAAGATTGCCTTTACGTTTTATGTATAATGCATATGTATGTATACGCATGTCCTTCTCAGCCTCTCCTTTCTTTCCTCGTTTTAGATTTCACTAAATATTTCAACCTTCAACATGGAAATGAGCTGGCTCAATGGTTACCTTTGTGACGAAGGAGGACAAAATAGAGTGTCACAATGTGAAGAGCGAAAAAATGGACCGTCTACCTTATACATAAGTGTGTGCGTGTATGTATAAAGGGAGAAAGAGTGAGTGTGGAGAATGGAGGGAAAAGGAGCTGGAGGAAAGATAAGAGACACGTGGTATTTGCTACACGGGGAAAAGAGTCCCTGAAGTCAGATTTCGGTTCGGATTTCTACGTAAATACATCTCTTCCTTTCTTTTCCCTCGTTTTGTCTTCTCCTTTTGAACCCGGCACTTTCGCAACTTATACACACACGCATAGCGCCTTGTGTGTTGTGGTTCGCTTTCCTACTATACCGAGAAAGAAGAGAGAGAAAGAAAGCTATACGATTGTCTTTGTAAAAGTGTAAAGGAAGCGGCTCAACATACATAAGTATAGATACTTATACTCTATACTGTATATTCTTCTATGTACATGTAGAAAAGGAAGAAAAAAGAAGGCATCAGAGTTGATATTTCACATTCGTTTTTAATTTACACCCTTTGAATTTACCCACCACAAATAAGAAATAGAACGAGTATAATACCAAGAAAAAGAAGATGAAAGTTGTTTCAAACTCTTTTTAAATTTTGGAATTAAGAACCCAGTTTTACTTTTGGAGTCTTTGCCACACATTTACATGCAGGGGTTTTTTGACTCGTTCAAATGTTGAAAAGACGGTGGTGCATCTTTTTGCTATTTGATAGAATTGACAATAAAATTGTTTTTCTGGGACTTTTTATTTCTAATATATAAATATGAATTGGATTCAAAGAGCGAGAGTCAGGTTTTGAATATTGTGAAGAAGACTTATGGGCAATGAAGGACGACCAAGAAGGAGAGAAAATCCACCTGTACTATACATAAATACATATATAGTATATCCACTGTTTACATTGTAGCATATACATAGCTTATTTTATACAGAAGAAGTATTTACAGTCTACTTGCAAATTCTCCAAGCATGTATGTATACATACATGTATTGTACAAGATCGCACACATACATGTATGGAGGTGCATCGACAAAAGGGGGAAAGGTAAAGTGAGTGTCAGAATTGGAAATATCTTTCACCCACCACTACCAAAAAACTTTATGGACAGTCTGAACCAAGAGGAAGAAGAGGAAGAGATGGGCAAAAGTGATATCATAGATGAAAAAAGTCAATACATAATTCAAAACGTTGAGGAAATAAAAAAAGTTCTTCTTCCTCCTCTTCTTCTTCGTTCTCGTCTTCCTATTCTTCGTCTTTTTTAACCAATTCTTCATTCGGTTTCATCTCATCACATTTCTTTTTCTTTCACACCACACACACACACAGTCACATTTTTATATACAATACATACATATACACACATATAGGTACATAAGTATATGATTCGACTATATTATATTCTTTCGTACTTGTTTCTTCTCCATTTAACAGCAATATGTCTAATATATGCTGTTCCCTTTTACTGTAGAAAAAAACCGAATGTATACATCCAGTCCTACATACACTGTCACACATTGTCACTGGCAGAGTTCAACCCGCTTCCCATTTTTTCCAAGCCAAACCAAACCAAGTCACAGTCGACGAGGCAACCCAGACAATTTTTATACAATTTGAATCCCTGCACCACACATATTAGTTTTCCATCTGTACCTGGTCTTCTATTTTGTACACCTTCTAACTATCTGCATGTACAATGTACATACATACATATAATGTATAGATACCTAGACACACTACTTTTCTTCCTCCCACGACTCGCTACAATTTTGTTTTGTCATCATTTGCCCATCTGCTGGATAAAAATGTCATGTGTGGAGGGAAAAATGAAGGCTGCTTACAATACAGGTATGACGCTGAAGAGCTGTATATGTACAATGTACAAGGGCAAAATCAATTTGAAATGGTTATTGGTTTTTGAGATTTCCCATTCCCAAAATGCATACATACGTAATAACAATGTTATTTGTTATTTATTTCCAAAAAATGTCATCCTGGTTCAGGATTTCCGACCTTGCAATTTTAATTAAGTCTTTTGTTCCAATTTCAATCCACATCAAAAGAATAAAACTAGGTAAATTATAACTCATTAAATGGGCCCTACGTTCTAATACATATGTATAACATATATGTAGTACTGAAAATTTATTATATTTTATGCTGTAATAGGTTGAACTTTATCATACGGCTCACCACCGTTAACTCAACTAGGATTTTAACCACAAATAGCTGCAGCATAAAGTACATTTTATTTCAACTTTTTCAGATGGATTGTTCCTTTTTGTATGCACCTACATATGTAATTCTGCCGGAATATTGAAATGATATTCCCAAGGACGAAAGAAAACCATCAACCACTCTGCATGCTCCCATAATGTACAATATAAACGTAAAAAGAAAGTTAGTATGTAAAGTTGAATCCGTTTATAGCTTGCACAGCTTGCACACAAACCTGTTATAATACTGTATGTGTATGAAATCAACCTACTTTCTTCTGTAATACGATGTAATTTGAGATCGAAACTTAGCTGTAAAACTTAATATGATATACCAAGTACTTGCACATGTACAATACTTTCTTTCAACTACAAAACATCCATTTTACCTTGCGTATGTATATGCATACATATGCATGTATGTGTGACTAAGAATAAAGCCAGCCGAGAGCTCATTCCTCAAGTATAATAGCATTTGATGATATATTGTTTGTGGAAATTTATTCATTATCAAGTGAAATTTATGGACCACAATCAACCAAAACTTTAGTTTAGTCTTCTACCTCTCTCTCTCTCTCTTTCTCTGTCTTCTATCCAGTATGTAAACGTATAAAGGTTGAGATACTTGCATATGAGAATACGCGCAGAATTTAGATAGATAAACTCTTCTCTGGTTGTGGGGTTTGTTTAAGGGTTTAGTTTTAAGCTTAATACTGTAATATATCTTTCTCCGGTATTATATTATATTATCATATTGTATTATAGGTAAGAAGAAGACGATGACGATGAGGAGCAAGAGGACGGAGAAGGAGAACCAGCAAGATACATATGTATCCATACATGAACGGGAGAAAGAGAAATACCTTGTTTTATTATTAACCTACCTCAGTTGGCTTTGGCTTTCTCCTTCTATGCCGCAATACATACAATGCTATGTATTGAGATTGAAGAAAAGGCAAAACGGAGGAGAGGAACCCCAAGGCTCAAAACTAACCTTGCATTATGTATATACATACATAAGCAGAGGAGTCGCCTCCCTTTCTCTTCTACTGAACATCCAATGGGTTAAGATATGTAAGTCTGGCAGAAAACTGACTCACAACAGAATGTGTAAGAGTATCAACTCGACATTCTCCACAATAATATATTACATAACAAAAAGCAAGCTATCTACTACCCCTATTCACTATACACATAGTTATGTGCATTTAGATTCAAACCAAATATGGAACACCAAAAGAGATGAAGATGAAGCACACAATGTGGCCGTACGAGGAAGGAGAAGGAGATTTCGAGATAACGTCATTCCCATATCGGGTTAGCCACGTTCAAAATCCAACACTCTTACATACACTCTCCTCAACCTTTTCAAAGTTAAGCTACTCAATGACTCTTTCTTCTTCTCTGGTTCCCCCTTTCCGCCGTTGTTCCCGTTGCTTGGCTGTTGTGTGTGTGTGTGTGTAAGGACATGACAAAGTTTAAGTACGGGCTAACGAGACATCGGTCGTCTTTTATTAATCCCACTTCTTCTGTCTATATTGTGTTCACTGTGTGTTTTTATCACCTTTTCACTACCTTTAATGTTCAATCTGTGTACTCTTCTTCCATGGATACGGATCTACGGATTCTTTGTTCTTTCTCGAATGTTGTGTGTACATACATATGATATGATATGTACAATGCATAATGTATATTATGATGTGCGTATTTAAAGAAAAAAGGAAAAGCTGTACCTGTGAAACAGGGACACTATCATCAGAGTCATCACTGGGATTGCTGTCGGCATTATTGGCCGGTGAGGGATTTGAATTTGTGGGACTTCTTCCGGGAGGACCGCCGAGCATTGACTGCTGTTGCTGCGATCGGTTCTGTTGTTGTTGCTGCTGTTGCTGTTGCTGAGGGTGGTGCATCATGTGCGAATTTCCCATTGGGGACTGTGAAGGGTGAGGAGGATGGGGACTCGACAGAGTTGTGTAAGTTGGGGGTGAGCCATAGTTGGGTGAGCTGAAATAAAGGAAATTAAAGACCATTTTCTCGTTTTCTTGTGTACACAGCATAATAATAATAAACCCATACAATAATATACATATTATGCATCCTCAAACCTCGCAAACAAAGGATAACGAAGCCAATTTCACAAATATTGGTTAAATTTGTTGCTGGGATTTGCTTTCCACTATCCCTCGTCTCCAATTTAATTTCTTGATGTTATGCATTTATTGACTATCCTCTGTTTACTATTAACAGGGATACAAGATATACGTGATTGTAGGGAAAATTGAAATTTTCAAATGGAGTCGTTCATTTGGGATTCCAAGCATTAAGATAAATCGATACTTTAATTTTTGTTAAAATTGCTTAAAATTTTATATGTTTGAATTTTACGAGAAAAAAGTCTTTTTGAATTTAATAGAAAGTAATTATTGGCAGGTTTCGAGTCATTATTAAAACTTTTAATTTACTACATAGTAACTAAAAGAAGGTTTCTCTTACTGAATCGTCATAGGGGTGGTCATATGTTCAGGTAAATACATTGAAGCGTAATGATGGCCCTGTTGGTCAGGTCCTCCATGGCCCATACCCATCTGCATAAACAAGAAAAAAACATTGCAATTTATCATACAAAGAACATTATTAAAAGATTGAATATTGAATCAATACCTAGTGATAAAAATAAAATACAAACTTTTCTATCTATAAACTGTTGCCGTTATGCCATAGTAATAATAGGTTATAATAAAATCCGACATATCATCCTTCCGAATTCTCACACAAAGTCATGGAGGAGCACTTTATATATTATCAACGTTCCATTCTCACACATGTGTACAGATTTTGTAAGCGTCTACTTTTCTTTATCCGTCAAGCTCCAAACGTCCCGTTCCCTATCCACCATCCACACAGTCAAACAGTCCCTCTTATGCACTTTCCTTCCACTATTGAAGGACTTCTTTTTTTGCCGTGAGTTGGGACTGGGAGCAAAACGATATGCATATTAATGCGTGTGTGCATATGCGCCTTTTATCATACACGTTTATTTACTTTTTCCATAAAATTCTATGATATTTCACGCAAATTTCACAGACACTGCTAATAACTACATATCTATACATAATACTGATTGTACATTGTACATGCATATTTTCCATTTTGTCGCGATTCGTTTGTCAATTCTTCAACACTTTGGTCCTTGTCGTCTTCTTCTTCCTTCCCAACTCAACCCGCAGTCAAGCCGAGGAGTCAGTCTGCTGTTTACACTTTAGTCGACGGGGTAGCAAGAGTGAGAGGGAAAAGCAAGAAAACGAGAAGATCAAAATTCCAGAATCGTTTCAAGATTCTTTTTTTCGTCTGTTCTGTTCTCATTCTCCATTGCTTTCTACATATGTACATAGTACAATACATGCAGTACTTACATGCACGCACACATCCATATTCACACAACTATATGTATAATGTACGTGGATATGCATAATATTGTGCACATATCTGTGAAGCATGGCCCGTATACGCACGTATGTCTAAAAACTGTACATCATAACACACTGAGAGAAAGCAGAGGAGGAAGAGTATATACAGATATAACTTATATGAGGGGGGAGGGTGAAAAACAACTTGGTTTTCCTTCAATATTACATCGTACCATGACTGAAGCACGTCCGTATGTACTTTCCTGTATGTTGAGATGCAGAGACTCTGTGTTCTCTTCTCTACTTGGGCTAGTCAAGTCTCTACTCCAAGCCAAGCCATGCCATTCTATTCTATTCTATTCGCGTTGACTCAAGTCAACTGCTGCTCTGCATGTATGTTACAACACTGTTTATCGATTTCGATATTAAATTTTTATGGCACTTCTTTTCCCGGCTCGTTCTCTCCCTCTCTCTACGTTCTATGAATTCATATGAGTATTTCATAGTTCACCTCTATTCCCTCCATACGGGTATAATATAATATTTACATACAAACAAACACACTGCATATATATCTATACATATGTATACATACATCATACATGGTTCTAATATAATCGTGTGATATGATTATGTATGCATGCATACGAGGAAAAGGAGACGGAGGGAACAAAGTGCCTATTGTACATACAACACCTCACTAGTCAGTTTCGTCGCCGTATTTATTGCCAAGCAATATTCAACGACTAACTACACACATACAATACAATGCACACACATGACAATGACAGAGGAAGGTGTAGCTAAACATAAATCTTCATGACTCTCTTTCTCTGCTCTTTCTCCAGCTCCAGTTTGCAGTTTGTCCTGCCATTGCGTATAGTATAAAGATGCTAGCTCGTGTGTGTATACTGTATACACTTTATATACAGTCTACACGTCAGTCTTTAACTTTGTCCCAAAGTTCGATTCAAATTTAATCGCTTTGGTGGTGGGGACGAACGGAGCGGTCTATACATAGATTGTATGTGCACATTGTGCATGATGTATATACTTGAATCTATCCACCTATTACTTTTGCTAATAGACAAATATACACCAATACTTGAAAATGGAAGGAAAATGTGTCCAAAATAAATATAAATACACCCCACCCCTCCTTTGCAATTACCCCCACTGTACTGTACGATACGATACGATAACCATATACAATATAATGAAATACAAATGCTCCTTCATCTTCTTCTTCGTCGTCGTCTTCCTCTGCTTCTTCTTCTCTCTCTCTCTCTCTCTCTCGACAGAAAAACGAATAAGAGTAAACACACAAGTCTTTATAATATATTGCATTCCAGTGTTTACAGCCTTTGAGAAGATAGACACAAGTAGCCTTTGTATGTACATGTATTCCATATTCAAAGTACGCTATAGCCAGAATATATACATAATACGATGAAATATATAGTTATAATATTGTACAAGAGAGAGGGAGAGAGAATGTGCACAATGCACAATCTCCCATCAACCATGGATGTTAGTGAGTAGCAAATGGAGTTGCGATAGGATGGAAATGAGCTGACATGTCAGTGTATGTATGTATGTATGTACAATGTGCATACGGTGCACAGACGACGATAGTGAAGGAAGGCAAAGAAGAAATAGAGAGAGAATTAAATTAACTCGTGTCATTTCTCTTGTGAATGTCAATGGTATCCAAGCTCGCCTTTGACAAGGAATATAAATAAATATTAGACTGATTAGCACGTTGTACCATGTGTAATGTCTGTGTCGTAAGTAACTACGTACACATATTTTACACACATGTATATACATACATTATAAACATTTTCAACGTGTGTTTAAATGTCATGTGTGTATATGTATGTACTGAGAACGGACCAAACATGGGCAACTAGCATTTTATCCAAAGTAGACCGTAGTTATACAAATCTGTAGAATTATTTTCCATTCTCTTTATATATTATAACAATCATAGTTTATTGAAGTCTGACTAAATTTCAAAATTTTGTAAAGGACTGCGAGACGATATAGGAGCATTATGGATACATAATTGTATTACATAAGCTTTCTAAAAGCTTATAATTCGAAAAATTTTGACACCCATCCAAATTTTGATGGAAAAATTAGTACTGCCACCGTACTTGATACCGTAATTGGCTTCGATTGCTATTTCAAGACCAAACTTATTATTTTGCTAGCTTTTTTTACCCCTTGACTCTTTTTACCCGGTGGTCCACTAAAAACGCATACAAATTCGAGTAAATTTTAGATTTACTCTACACTCTAAATTCACATGTAGAATGTACATACTACACACACATGTAATTCATGTTGTAAGTGATCACTATTTGTATAAATTTGTACCTTTTCTACAACGTACACATTACACATGTTTTGAAAAAACACGAGTATATTTGCGTGCGTTCAATCCAATGCAACATGTATACATGCATTGTATGCACACTGAAACTAATTCAAACACAGAAATACACAGTATTTACGCATAAGTATGCCTCTATTTACATAGTAAGTGGAAGCAAATTTCTTCCGTTCTTCGTCGTACATTATCACTGGGGTTGTTGCTACTTTGCTTAACTTATTTATTTTATCCCTTCAACACCATTCTGTTTTTTGCATGTATGTATGTATACATACAAACTACAAACGTATCTACGGACGTACACAACATGTGCCGTCATGTAGGAAATAATGTTTACAAAACAGGAGAAAACATCATTTATTATTAATTAATGTTGCGCTTGAAAGGAATTGTCGAATTGCAATCGTTCAGTCATCAATTATTCCTTGTGTTATAAATTAAGATTTCTCAAACTATCATTAGAGCAATGGCAGATATTATTCTTGGTTCCTGGTCTTACACATTAATAGAAATTGCATAATTTATCGCTACTTAATTAACACACCTACTGTACACTGTACATACGATACTTTACATTGCATGAGTGTTGCAGCGAAAGATAGTTGAAAGGTGGAGGTACTTATCTATCATAAACGATAATATTGACGAAGTTAGTATTGATTTAACTCTAAATCGTGATAATATTACTAAAAACTGCATAAAAACTGGTCAATTAACTCGACGCAGGAACTAGGCACTAACCATGAGCGATGGGGTGAATACATAAACGTTAAGACGAATGTATTATCGACTAATCGACTATCCCTGGCAAATCAATTAATTAATTACAAATTAACAGCTAGGTAGCAGGTTGTGGTTGGTGAAAAATAAATGTACTCCTGATCGGCATTGAACGATATCAAACACTACACGCCCAAACCTCCATTGCAGCAAGATAGATACGCACTTTCCAGTTAACTATCACATCGTATACGATTGGAAGAAAAATAAAGCGCGAGACATCCTTGAATAAATAACAACCTTAGGTTCATAGTTAGGCTTTAGGCAAACCATCAATAATATCTACAATCTACACAATGCATTCACATCGCATCGTATGCCACGTGTGCCGAGTGCTGTAATCCATTCAAAGAAAAAAAACACTGCTTTAAATCAAATCACGTTGGAAGGTTGAGGACGCCGAAAAGACAGAGGAAGGTTGTTATTCTCTAAGCAGGAAATAACAATTCATTTTGTCATGCTCCTTTTATTTGTGGATTTAATTGGTTTAATCAGCCATTTACATGTGCATACTTACGTCTGTATTATTCATGTATGTATAATCTTTGAACTTGGCGTTGAAATGACAAAGATTAATACAATACAGTTCCTCCGATTCCAATTCGTCGTTTCTTTGACAGAAAAGAAACTAACTAAAGCCTTCAGTAAAGATATGTATAGATACCTTACACAATTTATGGCTTATATTATTTTGCTCACATACTTACGTTATTGGGTTGAGCTGATTTGGGGTTAAAATCCATTAACCGTCCAGTAACGCGGGTTTCCCGCCGATATTTTAATTCAAAAATAAATATTAAATACTAAATAAGCGCCAGCACTCCAGGTTCTTGTTTCACTTAAGTATACAACAAAGGATACATTAAGTGATAGATTAAAAATATTATGTGTTTAGTCCCTTGTTTGTTTGTTGTTTGCAACTTCTTTTCCAATAACAATAACAAATAATAATACTTTTATTGTTTCAAAATCAACAACAATAAATGTGTCAGTATTATGTACGCTTAATGTTTGTAAACATAACTAATAATCCATTCTGTTAGTATACATACATAAATACACAAGTGAACCATGTCAAATTTTAGCAATCTTAATTTTAGTTTTAATTTATCTCCCTTTAAAAAAAGTTGATGTACATACATACTGTGTTTATCAGTAAAAAGTGTCACGCTAAAGCAAATAGTGTCACAATTATGTATGTACATTGTACACCCCCATGCATAATAAATAATATTTATTTATTTATTAGAATTAAACATCAAGTTCCAACATGACTGATTTTAGACTTTTGACACGTTGTTCGTATACTTACATTATACATACATATGTGGAAGACAGAATATAAATATACAATTCATGTATTTGGGGCAGAATGAAAAGTGGTGACGATAATTGATTAGAGAAATATATACATACATACATACATACATGAAAAATCTAACTAATAGTTACTCGTTACAGAATCTACGACACAGTAGTTTGTAAGTACGTAATTTGTTTAGAATATTAGTGTATATTGTGCATTGTAGTCTGATACATGGCAAAGAATGGACAAACAGAGCGCCGTTTTACATTATACATTACAATGTTAGATATATTATGCACAAAGTATGCACACCTAGATGTAGATATGTAAGTCCGTATACATCCTATATGTGTGCGGAATACATACTAATCGTAAGTAGCATCGTCATTGTGAGAGACAGAGAGGAGAATGATCCCAACCAACTTTTGCTCAGAATAAATGTCGTCTAATGCTTCTCAATATAGAAAAAGGGAAATGAATAAAAGGAACAAGAAGCAGCAGAAGCAGCAGCACACCAAGAAGAAGGACAAGAAGACAGAGAGAAGAGAAAGAAAAAATCTCTCTGCAGCATAAATTTTTCATTTTGCTTTGAGTAATTTGTCATTCGTTTCACATGATTTTCATAAATTTTCCTTTTGCCAGAGTTAAGAGGAGCAAGAAAGGAGAGAGAGAGACGATTTACATGCAAGCAAGCGAATGAAAAATTACATTTTTTTTCCTTACATTTTTTCTCTAGCTCCTCCGTCAAAATTTTCCCCTGTTCTCAGTTCTTCTTCTTTTTCTTGGTCCTCGTCTATCGCATAACACCCACTCTTCATGCATTCCTTTCCTCTCTCTCTCTCTCTACCTTCTCTCTTTTTCTTATATATTCTATCCTTGGTCTTGGTTTTTCTTCCTCTTACAAATAAAATTGATAGCAGTCTTTTAAGAAATGCCATTTTTCTCCTCACCCAAAAAATTTTCCTTGCATTTTTACTTCCAACTATGTATATTTACATGTATGTGAATGTGAACTTACAGTGTAGTATCAGTAAAGGTACTACATATTATGTACTAATACCCAAAACTGTACAGATGTCTGTGTTCTGTGATGTGCAGAGGCACACATTTAATATTCATCCACTAAAATATATCGGGCACTGACGTGCACATCAAATTGTAAATATATAATAATATTAATGACAATAATTTTGTATATCTATACAATACAAATGGTACAAGCGAGAAGCTTTTCATGTGTAACCTTTGTTGTTGGACATTTTACATGCATGTATGTATATTCTAGACGAAACTACCTTCTTAAAAACTCCTTTTACATTATATTCCGTGCTCATAATGATGTTGTACGTATAATCCCGTAGAAATAATGGTAGGCAAAAGTGACAAAAGAGCTGTCACCAAATGTGTACATTGTGCACATATACTTATGTACATCCAACATTCAACCGTGTATGTATACATATAATAAGTACATGCTGATGAAATGAAATGAAGGTAGATTGAGAATTTTATGCATACAACTTTGGCACAGGTCTCAATTCAAAATTCGATTGTTCCCTCCTTCGTTATGATTATTTACCTTTATGCATTAAATAAGTTGAGGAGGAAAAGAAAAAAGAAAGAACAAAGTCCAGGGGAAAATTTGAAAGGTAAAAAAAATGAAGGGCTCACCTTTTCACTTTCCCCTTGTTAAATATTTGAAGAAAAAAATGCAAACAAGTTGACAAAGTCTACAAAGTTATTATCTCAACCAAAGTATGTGTTTGTATGGGGTATGGTAACGATATGTAGATATTTTACAAAGTGAAAAACACTACACTACAACAATAATATACAGAGAAGATGAGTGCTTTATGCCAGCAGTGTGTTGACTACAAAATCTCCATATTAGAGAATCTATCTACATTTTCTTTTCCGTGTGTGTGTGTGTATGTAAATGGTAAATACATACATTGTACACAGTAATATGTACTGCAATACAGAAAGAGCCAGTAAGTCTAAACTTGAGTCTCCTGGAGAAAGTTTCATTTTGTCCAACATTTTTTGCATATAAATAGAGGACATAAACTAAAAAGCTTTGTACATATAGTTGAATGTTGTTGGTATCCAAAAAAGATTCTCTTCTTTCTTCCCGTTTTCATAAAAGAAAAAGAACACATATAGAGTGCCATCATAAAGGATAACACAAAATAACTAAAAAATAGGGGAAGAAGAAAAAACAGGGGAGAAAAGAAGAAGGTGTCGAAGAATATTCCCAAACAGTCATTTACAATTCAAATCGAAAGTTTTCACACTCTTGGGGAAAAGAAGAAAGAGAGAGAGAGAGAGAAAGAAAGAAAGGGACCTGAGGAAAACTTAAAAATTATAGTTGCTAAAATTTTCGTGAGTGAACATGGAAAGTGCACAAAAAAGAAGAGCTAGTGTCTTCTTCCTTTTTTCAAAATCTCTCTCTCTCTGTCTCTTCCCTCTGCCTTTTCCATATAAATATGTATATGAATACATGTAAATATTCCACAGTTATGCTTTTAGGAACTAATAATACAGATACATATGTATGCATAGTTACTACACAATATCTCGTCATATACTTTAATATGAAGGAGATGCGGCTAAAATGACAGAGTTTTAGGCAAGAAGAAGAGTGTTTTCTCCCTTCGTTCCAAGCTTAGTGCTTGTGCTTACGACACGATACGATACGATTCTACATGCATACATCTATCTGTAGTTTTTCGTCAGGACAAACAGATTCAAGCCTCTGTATATATGTATAGTGTATATAGTCTCGTCATTAGGCAGTTAGTAGTTTTTTTCTCCCTTTTAACTCTTTGCGTCGTAATTAATGATTAAGGATCACATTCCAGGCCTCCATGCCAGAGAGGGAGAGAAACGGAGAAAGAAAGAGAGTGAGAACGAAAAAGAAAGGGGGACATGAGATGGAGACATAAAAATCCCTTCTAATGAATTGAATTGCCATGCGAAGAAGAAAAGCTCACTCACTGTTTCTGCCTCACGCTACTCACTCTTCTTGTTGCAACCCACATGTTCTATTTTTCCCTTCTTGTTCCATCAGCTCCTTCAGTTTTCGTTTGTTCCCTCTTTTTTCTATTCCATTACAAATTCAAAATCACATATGTATTCTATACTGATAAATCCGACTGTACACTGTATGTATGTACACTGTAAAAACTTTATTTTTACCCATTTTGTCCTCATCTTCGTCTTTCTCGTAAAATATTTTGTACATAAGCATATTGATAATAGTTTTGGTTACTATGACAGCAGAATGGGATAGGATATCGCACACCCAATGTATGTTGATACAATATTATGCCGCATAGTGTTGTACAAATAGATATCACCAAGCAGCAGAACTGTAGAATGTAATGTTTAAATTTCAAATCATCATATTCACATAAACCAACATGGTTACATATACAATATACATGCATTCTCGGCTCTGGTCTTCAAAGAAAATTCAGTAGGCTCGAGGCTTTAGTGTGATCATCATATGTACTTACATGCATGTAATATGTATCCGGCAGTAATTCTGACCATGAACCACTCTGTTTAGCTGTTTAGCACCTCTTCTGTTTCACATATTTCTATGAAAACTAGCAACTCGAATCATCCACCCCTTCCCATTAAATTGAAAGGAGAAATGGAGAAACGGAGAAATCTTTCCCCCTTTTTGTGTAGGTACCTCAACTTTGAACTTCTGCGGGACTCTTGATACTGTATAATACATATTTACATGTTTCTTTTTATGTGCTCCCAACTCAATTATCAATGTGAGTTTTACTAGTTGAAAAACTTTTCGGTTTACAGTTTACACGACTCAGAGAAGAAGAAACAAATCCAAAAGGGACTCCAGATTATTTGGCATTTGTTATCACAGCATGACGACTACGTTTTTTTTCATTTAAAAAAAGAATGTTTATGATTTGCTTGGTAATGAACAAAACGATACTTCCAATAGCGCTGGTTTATATAACAAATAAGCAAAACCAAGTCATAACCATGTATCGAATTGGTAATTAAATAGAAAAAATGGTACTTACATAGTGACCTTGTACACTGTGTGATCCATCACTATTTTGAGGTAGAGCTATGGGAGGGATGTCGAATTCTTCATCCCCAAAATTAGGTGTGTGGAAAGTCTGAAAAGGGACAAACAAAAAATTAAAGTTATTTCAAACTGAGCAAGAATTTTTTTCGCGATTATTAGTCATGTGTAATTAAGTATATTTTATCGTATAAGTTATTAATACAGTGCATGCTATACGCAAAATATAATCTAAAACTCTGTTTCACTTGCAAAAAATAGTTTAATAACTGCACAACAAATCGACAAATGCCTAAATAACAGCTTTTGCTTCTGTTTGTTTGCTCTAAAATCTACATGTTAAAATGAGAAACTGAAGAAGGAGGAAAGATGTAAATACTGGTTAATTGATTAGCTAATCATCATCATCAACATCACTTTGGTTTCGTTAGCTTTGCTCCATGTACATATTGTATAATTCTATACAATTATATGTATTATGTAATTAGTAAACTTGCTTTGATATTCCAATAGTTTGTGTTCATAATTATTATACTTACATTATAATATCAAGTTCTTATTCCTAATGAAGTCATCGTTAGCAAAATAGAGAACATGGTAGACAACAAAATGACTGCCCGTAGTGCATGTGTACAATGTACATACAGTAAAGCAAAGTAAAGAGAGTCTACTCCTTGTTATTTACTCGTTGGTTGTGTTACTTTATGCACCGTGCAGAAATAAGTCAAGCCAACTAATGTAGGGAGCTAATAAAGTTTACCCAGTAAGCATCATTCACATACAAGCACACTATACCATACCATACCATACATGGTATATCTTGCAAAGCAAAAGGAGGCGTCTCACTCAGTTGTCTCAGTTTATACTTACTATAATATGAACGTGCCATGTGGCTGCACATTATATTCTATGTGTATAGAAAATTGGAGAAAGAGGAAGCATCTCTCTTTCTCTCTTCTCCCTTTTTACAATAAATATTTATATAATTTTCTAGCCAAGTGTAAATAAAGTTTAATGTAAATTCAAAGCAATCATCAAACCACCTCTTTCATTCCTCCGTCGATCTCTCCCTCTCTTCTATGTATAAGTACATACATAATGCGAGTATAATTTACGTGCACAGGTATAAAGCATGCAGCATATCGTGGCTGGATTTCTTTATATTAGGCGGCGAGCCTCGTAAAAAGATAAAGAGAGAGAGAGAGAGCCTACAACATATATATGGTATAAAAGCTTTAAATATCGAGTGTGTCCCAAAACGATAGGGGCGCCATGTTTTTCGGCCAGAACAAAAGTTACCATTTAAAATACCTAATGCTTCACTGTTTTATTTCTTGTAAATTATGTACAGCTTGGCGTTTTCAAAGCAGTGATAAATCAGTAATTAAGTACAACTTGAAAAAATAGGTACTAACTGTCGCTGAAAGTTGTATTATGTTTTAACTTTACTATTTTTTAGCAATTTTACATTTTATTTGAAAATTTCGAGACCTCTCAGCATGTCAGGAGATTTTTTACGTTAATTTAAAAAAATTAAATGAACGCTGAAAAAGTAATTTTTTGACCTCTATGCAACATTTCAATGTAATCAGGTCTGCTATATGAAAAAACTGCGGCATTGATAACCTTTTGTCCCTTTTTGAAAATATGACCAAAAAATATATGGTACCCCTACTATTTTTGTACCCACTCTATAGTGATATGTACAAAATGACGGAAGAAACATTCAAATTTTCTCCACCCAGTGTGTTTCCACCCTAGGGGAGAAAGACAGAAGGGATCTTTGTGTTTTATTACCCATAGGTATGTATATATTTATTTATTATGTTTATGCACAGTTTCGAAGAGAGAGAGAGAGAGAGAAACAGAGAAGAGTGATGGGGAAAAGTGTTACATAGCCACGTTCCACGTCCCTGCTTTCACTCGTCAGACTTGCCTAATAAATGCTCGGTTGTGTTTGTGTGATTAGAGTCTATAATGGCGGAAAATTATTGCAATCACACAATTTGGCGAATCTTCAGTTTAGTTTATGTTTGATGTTGAGTTGAATACTGCTCTAGCTATTCTGCTTCGACTTGGACTATGGACATACTCGTATATATGAACAACAGATCAGCAGAGAACTTG
>JAQIVE010002091.1:0-21357 GCA_034698285.1 Sminthurinus bimaculatus | reverse complement strand
CATGAAAATGTTTCTACATATGTGATAAATAGACGTAGTTCTAGTTTATTATAGTCTGATTTCGCGCCACAAGGATGAATAGTAAAAAAACGAAGAAAAAAATAGACTCGCCAAATTGACGTGGCTAGAGAATAGACAAACCTACAAAACATGTGGTGGTCAGTTATCATAAAGAAATAAATTCCCATCAAGCTTTCTCGTGATATGTGATAGATTTTTCTTAGAAAATTAAGCATATTTTTAATTTTTTTCAATTTTCAATAGTTTCTCCGAAAAATGGGTGACCGTTTAAAGAACTGATAAAATGCATTCAAAGCTGCAAAATGATGCAGGCAGCAGACTGTTCTGACCCTTGTAAAAAATTGACGTTTTTAAAAATTAGAACCCCGAAATTTTCCAAGTACCCTCAGAAGATAACTAAGTAGCTGTTCATTCAAAAATGTAGCATTTTAAATAATGTGAATGTGTGACAGTGTGACGGTTTTAATAACTTAAAAGTTACTTCCTACATAATATATCAGTGTAAAATGTACAATATGTATGTGTGCCTTCGAATTTATTCTGCTTAAATTATAATGCATATGCACACAGTATCATATCTATGCAAATACATCATACCGTATTATAATCTATTTTTAAAAGTGAATGAACAATGAATATATGGATTTTGTGTGTATCGATATCACCATTAATACTTGTTAATTAATCCGTCATATCAAATTATGTATTACATATCTAAATACATAGCTGGAAGGTAGACGATTGAGAATCGAGTTAGTTATTCAAGTAGTTAATGTATGTATGTATGTATGTATGTAGAGAGAGGGACGTTCGTTGGTTATGAATCATGATTGGTGGATTTATTATTAATTAATTGTTTTACTAATATGTATAGTATTATGCACTTATTATTGAAATTATGTATGTATGTAATGTATAATATATAGTTGTCTAGAGCCGTTGTTCCGCATCCACGTCCGGAGATGAGCACAAAATGGAGTTTGACAGTTCCTTCTTGATCCCGAGTTCATGGGTGATGACGATGGTGGGTGATCGATTGGGTCGTCTCAGTCCACTCCAGAACTCGGTCATGTCCAGCTGATTTATGGAGGGGAACGATGGAATGTGGAGGAAGGAGCGGACCTTCCTCGCCGTCGAATTATTGCTCTCTTCGTCATAGGCATGTCGATTGCTGTGATGGTTACCATGGTGCTTGCGATGACTCCGGCCAAGGTGGTCATGAGAGGGCGAGCTGGTTAGGATGAGCTGGGTGGTCCCGGGAGGTCGGAGGTCATTTGTTGAGAGCCTCCTTGGGGGAGTCTGCGCAGGGGAAGAGTTCGGAGATGGAGTTGTGGATCTGCATGATTGTGTGTAAGTTCATTTTTTCCAAGCCAATGGTCGGTAGGGGTAGAAAAATATATGTATTGAGAGAGACAGAGAAAGATGAAAGAACGAAACGTAAATAAAAACGAGGCAAATA
This sequence comes from Sminthurinus bimaculatus, assembly GCA_034698285.1. NCBI lineage: Eukaryota > Metazoa > Arthropoda > Collembola > Symphypleona > Katiannidae > Sminthurinus > Sminthurinus bimaculatus. The sequence continues at coordinate 19,877 of JAQIVE010002091.1, read as the reverse complement.
GTAAGCTTTAGCGGGTTTAAGTCTAAACTCAACCGATATTATTTACCTTATCATATTTTCAATTTTAAAACATTACGAGCTAAATAGATAGTATGTAACTATCATAAGAAAAATGAACCTCGTTCTGTCAGCTTGAACGGGTACAAAAAATGTAGACTATAATGTATTGTTTTTTCTATTTATAATCCCTTAGAAAAAAACCATATAACATCTCATTAAAATTTGATGAGATTTGGCAAGATTTTCGTGATATTATTTCATCAAATTCTTATCAAAAGTTGATCAAAATCGTGTCAAAATTTCATGAGATTTTTTGTCAAGATTTTTTTCTAAGGGATATTATTCTAATATCGATAAGTCTAAATCCTATTCCTGGTAAATATCTAATACCTAATGTAATACGAAATGCTATACATTCAAAACTATCTATGCTCTATATATCATTTCTTGTTGCATACTTTGTTTGTATAAAAATATGTATAATATAATAGTATTTAAAAGCAGCTCCCATTTTAAAAGTTGTAGCATTAGGGAGGCAGCAGTTTACGATCAAAAAAGTCAACTCATAAAAGAAAAGTGATAGTCGAGAAGAGTGAAAAAAAACATAAACAATGACGGAAAAAGTGATGGGATGAGGTTATACTGGAAGTGACAAGGTAATTAACGCCGTGTATTTTTTGCTTAAAGGAAAGGATATTATTTTAATCACGCTTTTCACGCAAACAGAGAGGTGAAGTATAGAGCGGAAGAAGATAATTGAGCATTGAGCTGTGTATATATAACTAATTGTATAGCGTGTCATATAATATTGCAAGTCTTGTCTTAACAAAATATGTCTGTAGTGAGTAAAAAAATTAGAGTAATAAAGGAAGAAACTATACATACCGGAAACTCTTGGCTCTGGATGAAGGCCGAGGAGATCCATCAACGGGACTGGAGCTGCTGATAAAGATTCCAGGAAAACAACCAAAATGTAAAACAAAAGTAGTCAATAAAAGGTATCAAAAAGCAACAAAATTCAATGCTCATCATGTACCGATTTTGAATTTCGTTCTGAAGCGTTGTATTCGTCAGTCGTTTCCGGAGGTAGCTTTTGTACGCGGTCCTCAAGGGCCTAGCACGGATTCCATAGAGGAGAGCATTACAACTTGGGGTTGCGAAGAGGCTCAGGGAGCCCGTGATGACTAAAAATTCGGGTGCGAAGTGGTCGTGCGTGAGCGTCTCCGTGATCTTTTCAAATCCAGGAAATGTGATAAAGAATTCAATTAAAAGCTTCAAAATTTATTAGTTTAAATAATGTTGTACCTACTTAAAAGTTGAATTTGACTTACAAGAATGAGTATAAGCGGCAAATGAAGACAAAAGAGTGTCGTTAAATCCTCACACACGGCTCTACAAGCTCTGTAAAAAATACCATGACATTTTATTCACACATGAACCGATATTTTAATAATTTTAATGATTTTTTTGTAATCTACATTTTACTCAACTCACCTCGACCTAGCTGGAACATTGTTCGCCCACAGAGCCGTAGGAGGCGTTGGATGTGCCATTCCCTTACTCCTCGTGACCGTGGCTTGAGCTGTGATAGTAACCATGGTCATCGCGAGTAGAATTCGGTGACTTTGCCGTCGAGCAATCTGTAACATACAGTAATCATAACTGTAATTATAATGGAAGTTGTTAATTGTAAAGTATCAAATTAAGTGTAAATGACTTGTCTTTAGTCTCACCGAGAGCACGGCCAAATCACAGACCAAAAGCGTGCACATGGGAGCGATCAAAATGAGAAAGATCCACTCGCTCGGCCATAAACAACTGGACCAGGTCAGGTCATACACTTTTGGCAGGCAGATGCCCAGCATGGGACGGAATTCAAACAATAGCTCGTGTTGTGTTTGTCTCATTCGTGTCAACACTTGACTTACATTTCCATTCGATGTTCCATCACCACCACCACCACCATTCCCAACAACAACCACCGAGTCTGCACTCACATTTTCCAAGTTGTAGAATCCACTACTTGATATATTATTATTATTACTGTCACTATGACTACTACTGCTAGAACTACTACTACTACTTCGTATACTTGAGTTGTCTTCGCCAAGACTGCGGGAGGACGCGTATGGGTTTGACATTGCTATTGAGTCACTAGCTAAAAGAACCCCCGATCTTCCACCTCCACCCTCGTCCGTTGTATCTGTATCATTATAGTCATTGTATCCCTTGGAATTTGAATTCGGATGGGGGATCCATGGTGAGGAATTTGAAAGGATTTCACTATCACGCCCAGTCACTATTTCATTATTACTATTGTGATGATAATTATTGTTGTTATTATTATTATTAGTTGAATATGGATTGTTAAGATTTAGACTGAGAATCTTCGTCATGTTCACATTTTTATTATTATTATCATGATTATTATTATAAATATTATTACTATGTTGGTTTTGACCATTTATGTTAATATCATTATTATTGTGGTGGTGGATGATTTTTGGGGGTTCGTGGAAGGATGAGAGAAATAGAGCCGTCATCATCGTTGCCACACTCATGAGCCAAACCGAGACGAAGTAGACGGCGATTCGACGTGACGTCGCAATTTGGGAGTAACGAAGTGGATAGACAATCGCGATTGCCCGGTCCGCACTGTATGTACAACACAACAAGAAAAAACCATTAAACATACTATTATAAGATAAAAGATACATACAAAGTGCTACAAGCTTTATATGGAATGCATGTAAGATACATGTAGGAAATTGGTCTGAAATGAGGAACTTTCTCTGTATATGTACAAAATCTATAATTATCATAGAAAATGGAGAGAGAGAGAAAGAAAGTCCAAGTTCACGTCTCACATCAGTACACCAGATCGCAGTTTTCGTCATCACTCTGTGACTTTTTCTATTGGGTTGCATCAGGAGATGGGACATACAACGTACATACGTAGAGTAACTATTAAACTTATCGTTAGACAGACAGAGTCCGCACCCGCCTGTTTGCTGTTTCGTCACAGGCAGTAAATAGGAAATATACATACACGCGTGTATCTTCTCGAGGGAGACAATGGGGACGGAAATTTGATTCCTTTATATAAAAACCGACTGCTACCATCATCACGTCATATACATATACATGTACATACGGACTCGTATCTTGTGCTTGACTAATGAAGTACCTCCCTGAAGTTCTCCTCTTTAGATCCACTCTACTGACTGTTATGTCATGGCTATGTATAACTGTATGTACGTTTTGGCCTCTCCTCATCGTTTCATTATAATGATGGAGAAAATAACAAGACAACCAAGATGTGACCCCCTTTTCATGTTAATGAATATACGGTACAGTGTATGTATAACTGTACACTGTAGACTATACTTTCTCCTGCTATGCACTTTAATTTTCCGTGCATTCTCCTTATTTTACAGGCAGCGTCCTGGAAACTGGACATCAATAACTACCTACATATTTGTATCGTATGACCTATTGGACTAGATATTTATGTATATTTATAGCCTCATTTTTGAATATTACATTTAAGGAAAGGACAAAGTGATAGGTTAGCTTGTGCGTTGGTATAATAATATGTGTATGTAATTTTATGTATATCATTTTAAAAAATTTACCTCAGAGCGCAAACTGACCACACGGATACAAGTTGGAGAACGAGTAAGGTGGAGCCGAAGATGGAACTGAAAACGTCACAGAACGGAGTGACGGACGAGTCAAGAACAAACTCTTGACGTAGAATTGATGGACTCAAAAAGCACAAGTGGAAAAGACTCCCTCCGATCCCACACCAACTCAGATGAAGAAGGATCCATTCGCTACTCGTCCTTGTCTGGAAAGTGAAAAACAATATCATTTTATTATCACTGTATTATCACTGTGCAGCTATTTTATTGTTATTTTTAAAAAAACAATTTATGCATTTGGTGGAAAATGACACGCTGAATAAATAAATTTTACTAAAATTCCAAAATTAGGGAAAATATAAAATGCAGGATTTTTCAGATTTATTACATTAACAATAACATTTTTTTATTCTCTCTTCCAGAAATGATAAAGATTATAGAAAAAAGGGAGAAATAAAGTTCTATTGTGACGTGAAATAAATACAGCATTTGAAATGAATTTATCACATTTCTGTCGTGTGTGGGCTAGAAGTATCAATCAGTAATATGAAAAATGGAGATACATAATATTGACAATCATTTGTATTTTGTGCGTCTCTGTCCATATGTGTCCATTGGATAAAGAAAAGTCATTCATGGGTAAATGGTAAATGGAATTCAGAGACTGAGGAAAATGTGCCTCACATTGTATAACCAACATTCTCGTCAATAAGCCTGGCTTTCCCTTCCTTTCTCTTTTTCTTTCCCTCGCTTTTTTATATACACATACACATTACACATACATAGGTAATATTCTCTTCCATAACAATAACAATATCTTTGGCTATGTCCGTATGAGTGTGGATAAGGGAAATGTGGAATATGGACTTGCCAACACATACTAAGGGACTATTATGGACTTTTCTCAGCTTAGCTCTTTAAAAACTTCCCACTACTTCCCGTCTCTTTCTCTCTCTCTCTCCGTCTTTCTCTTTCAACAAGTTGCCGTTGTATCGAACACATGTATACAGTGGAGACAGAGAGAGAGAGAGAGAGGATAAAGAAAAAAACGAGCTCAAGTATCTTGCACTGCTTTCCCTTTTTACAATGTACTTGGTTTCCTTTTTTCTCATATCACACTCAGACACACAGACAGAAAGGATGAGAAGAAAAGAGAGAGAGAAAGAAAGCAAAGAGAGAGTCCATTTCTTGGTCGTCAAGTGATTCGACAAAACTTATTTACGCCTTGTAGTTTCCAAAAAAGAACTCCCACTGTCCTTCTAGTTACGATATATAACTGTATATCACCTTCAGCCATCCACCATTCAACTCTCAGCTCCCATTCCTAGTCCCATTCTTATTCCAGCTCCAGCTCCAAATCCAGAGACAGAGACAGTGACAACCACAGCAACAGCTTCAAACGAGGGAATTCTGCCTCTCACTCTCTCTCTCTCGCACTTTTAGACCAGCCATTTTACTAGCTTTATCTTTTCTTTTAGCCTGCTTTTGTTCGCTGTGCTTGTAATGCCACAAACAGCGAGTGAGAGAGAAAACGACTTTCATGTATGTACGTTGGTATGCTGGTAATTATCCTCGGGGAGAGATTAGCACGTTAAATATCTATTACATTTTACACTTTCCATTCCCCCATTCCTTTACGGGCTCTTCGAGTTATTCTCACATTACATTACATATCTGCTCAAACCAAAAACTCTGGAATGGGATGGAAAATAAAAACAAAAACAACAAAAGCTGCAAATGACAATTTAAATGTGCGGCAAAAAAAGTCATTTTCTTTTTTGCGTGTGCTGTATAGCCGTCTGGAAAGTTTTTAAATAGTTTAGTATTTAGTACGCTCACACGGTTGACTTGTACTATGTAGTGCTGGCGCTCGTCGTTTGATTAAAAAACACAACACACAATATTCTCACACTCGTTCGTCGTCATAATCATAATTCCATTATCTTTGGAAACACTACACTTTGCATCCCTTGTCATTTGCGATGAAGTGAGTGTTTTGGATTTTGGATTGAATCGAAAAAGCATAAAACAAAGCAAGCCAGAGGGGTAGAAGAGCTTGACTAAATTACATGCTTTTGGCGTCGTAAATAATAATGTATCGTTGGCTGAACTACGCGATACAACTTTTCTTTATGTATTCAATTCCTTTTTTATTAGTCACATATGTATACATGTTGTGAACAATCTTTTGCGGCTAAAGTACAAAATGAGCTTGGTGCTTTTGTATAACATGAACAATATACAAACAGGTTGCTTAAAAACCGTACAGAGAAAACTGTTGAATGTTCCTAAGTATGTATGTAAAGCATGTTATGGAACTCTGCTACAATATGCACATTGGGATATCTGTGACTACATTTTTTTCATTGAAATTTGTGTACGTCATTTTTTGACATAATGTTTTACACAGTATACATATTATGTTCTGTTTTTCTTTACAAAGGGAAGAAAATGTGAGGAAAGATGAAAAATTACGTTGGTAAATGGTAAACGAAAAATAGGGCATTGAGTTTAGCGAGGTAACTAGAAATGCGTATTTCCAGCAAGAGATTTCTTCATCCAACCGTCGACATAAGTTTTTGCTTGGGAGAAAATGGAACAGGTTGCGTAACTATGTAGTATATGTACAGAAATAAGAGGACCTACTTATATGTTTGGTATCCAACAACATGTGTACTTACATCATTAATGTACCTACATGTACATATAACATTTTGCCTTAACGTATCGTGTACTTGTACATTTTGTATAGTATCAATGTGGGTAACAAGGTTGGCGACGGATAATGCAGCCTTGGCTTCGTTTCTCTCCCTTCTTGCAAGATAGGAGACTTTGGCGATCGCGGGGATAAAAATGAAAATATTGCATGTGAACGTATACATGTACATACACATATTTTGTATGAAGATACACATGAAGTATCTTTTTTTTCGCCCCGTACAATTTTTTGTTTACCATGGAAACAATTCATGTACAGAGGATATATACACATCTTTAAAGAAGTAGTAGTAAAGGGTTGTGAGTGGGTTGAGTTCTTTCGTCATACAGGTCAGGCATATTATTTGGCTCTAGGATCCTTTTCGATTTTCATGTAGGAAAATAAAACATAAAACTAAATTGAAATAGTTTAAAAAGGAATACTTAACGAAACGAAAAGCGAGGTTGATTCCGGTAATAATTTAGAGAATAATCCCTTTTGTTATAAAAATAAAATTTTGAAATTTGGATGAATAATAAATTCTGAGATTAGTCAGGATGGGATAAATGCTAAGGCTATAAATACAAACGGATGCTTATATTTTTACTACGTAAATTTAAGCAAAGCATCTTAATTTGCCCTTTTTGTTGAAAAAACACAAGGCCAAAGGAAATAGTGCAGCATGGATTAACCTGCTCAAAATTTAGAACTAAATGACGTCATGATGGCGAAAAAAGCTCAGCTTTCTTGAAATGTGGGCATTCGAAGAAACAGTAATAAAAAAGCAAGTAGAATCCAACTATGTTTTGACTTACTCTGATTTGAGAAGCATAGAAGTCTAAATCGAAACACGATTTATCAAAATGCATGGGCTTTTTCTACTCTCCCCCTTTGAATCTTCTTGTTCCTCACCAACGTCGAATTACACAGTTAAACTGGAGATATGATGTAATACAGAGAGCTAATTGGTCGCTTCGTGACTTGCGGGAGAAAACCGAGCCGGGGGAGTACCGCAAGAATATTTAATATATTACGGGACAGAGAGAAAGTAGGGAAAGTGGAGAAAGGGAAATAAGGGCAAAGTATTAGGTTGTCTTGGTTCAGTCTCCAAGTCAGCAGGAGCTGTAGTGAGAGCCTTGCTCTTTAGCCTCAACCTCATCTGCTCTGCTCTGTTTTCCTTTTCCCAAGGTCCCCATTACAATTCTTTGATCGCCAAACTTATTCTTTTACATAATTCTCCACATTCTCTGCCACCTCAGCCCTAATCTAGCACACTAATTTGTACACCTTGCCAGACATGAAACGTGCACCAGACTTTTGTACTTTACCAGCGACTTTAAGGTTCCGCCAGAATATTTCAATCCGCCCGGGAAAGTTGACGTTGAAAAAATTCTACAAAAGATTACTCCAGCCCCTTGTCTGACACTGGGAATCAGCAATCAGTAACTTTACTATTAGATTCTTGTACTCGGTGTTTTATTGTTTTAAACGAGGTACAAAAGAATTCTGGAAAAATTTTGAGCCTTCACCGGAATTATTTGTTTGTGAAAAAAAATTTACAGCATTTGCATATTTCAGTAGAATTTCGGGTACATGAATACTTTACGAACTAGCAAAAAAATTGGTCATACTTTACCCTTTTGTCTTTACACTATGCAATATGCATAGTACATATTACGACAAAATTTTAGAATAAAGGGTTGCCTTCCTCAAAAATATTCAGAATTACGAAGAGATTACTTTACACAGCCACCGTAAGCCTAGCTAAACTTCCCCTTTATATTTACTTTGTGTAAAAATATCTACAACTCAGTCCTCAGTCTACGATGCACGCACTGCACCTGAGCACGGAAAATTAAGGGAATGCTTCATAACAGCCCTCTTAAAGTTCAGAGTAGAAAGCGATATTTTCCCCGTGGCAGCGTAACACTTATTAATGGCCATAACAATAATAATTAATATTTATTGATGCTCCTTGGAAGACGTTTTGGTAATTACATTGCGCAGCGGAAATAAAATGAATTACGAAAGAAACTTGGAGAAATTACATTACAACAAAATTTTCATGATATACATCGAAAGACTGTAGGTTTGAACAGGTATAGGAAAATTCACTATAAGATGAAACGCTGAAAGGGTTTAAATTTTCGTTTCATTTTACTTAAAAGCGCATCTCCATTTTTGAACCGGTTTTTTCTTGTAAAAATAATGATAACGAAGAAGAAAAAACCTTTTTTTGCATTGTGCACGGATATTATACAGGCAAAGGACTGCTTTTAAAACATTCACTTTTCATTTTTCCTTCCCTTTTCCTTTCCTTAATCTTAACCAGGAAATTGTTGAAAGTACGGATGCAAGTATAGTACTATGTACGTAGACCTTGACTCATCTGAAACAACGGTATAGTCTCGAGGAACAAAGTCTTTTGGACCAATTTTCTAGCTGATATCCCAAGAGAATTCTTCCGCTTCACCTCCCACCCCTCCATCCCATCTTCCCTTCAATCATCATCGAAATCACATTCTGCACACTCACATCATCCACCTGCATCAACACGGGAGAGCTCATGGTTTCTACCTGGAAATTGAATATTATTCTTTGAGGCGAATATCTTCATTTTCCCATGTACTCATTACTGTATACATATCTACGTTCAAGTTGAGAAGATTCTGCATTTTTCAGGCACAGTTCTTCCACATTATTCATAATAACTGTGTGAAACGTTAGTCTGTCTGTAGATTTCGCTGTATCATCAGTAGTGTTGATGAACCGACGGGTTATTCTGATGATAAAGAGGTAAAATATTGTATCTACTCGTGTATGTAAAAGACAAAGGGCATGAGTTAATTAAAGAGGATAAAGCAGCTACTTAATTACCGAGTTGAATTCAGCCGCGTGCCCTTTATCTCCTCCTGCCTCTTACAATACCACGTAAGATAACGTACAACTCTCAGAACTGCGTTCTGCTTTTTGTCAACAAGCAAATACCTACATGTATATATACATGTGTGCACGTTCTCTCAGTAAAGATTAGACTAATACACAATCTAATCTGCTTACGTTTTGATATGATCTATTAAGTATATTATACACGCTACTATTTTCTCATGCCCTGATTTGACATCTTTAGTTGTATCGCTTGTAACTATTTATTTACTTCTGTTAATCGTCACAAACACGGGCAAGCACCTTTGCTCTCGCTTATTATAACGTGTAACATTACTACCAAACTTTTCCACATAGTAGCACATGCCATAGATTTTACCATTTGATTGTATTACATGTAAATACTTTCTATGGTCAAAAACTCAAATAGCAGCACAGTTACATTATTTGGAACAATTCGGTATGTACTATACATACATATGTATTACATATTATGCAACATCTAATTCCGATACAGTAAAGTTAAACGACTCTCCTCCGTATAAAATAACTATTGTCATTATCCTCAACCTGAGTTAAATAGAACTATTTTGTCTCGGCCTTTATTTTAATTATTGGTCGAGGCTGATTCTAATTAAAGGAAGTAGAGACAGTAAATACCTCAACTTGACACCTTCTCGAAACAAACATAGACATGGAGCGTATAGACAATAGACAGTGCATAAACCTTACGTAACAAAATTACAGCTTTAATTCTAACGGTCATCATTATTACCTTTTGCTCTCTTTTGAACTTTTAATACATAGTTAATCGAGAGATTGCAGTCCGTAAAATGTGACTCCCAAGAGATAGATGTACATGGACATTAGACATCCTATCTATCTATTTACAAAATGACGTTGACTATGGACCTGAAAACAATCATGCGATCACCCAGACACGATCAATGCAATGGTTTCTGCGAATTTTCAATTGAAATCCAGCTTTAGAAATTCTAGAACACGTAGACAATTATTTAATTATTTCTACACATGTTCCTCGTCACCCATGTATTGAGTATGTTTAATGTTTAATGCTACGTGTTCCACGTGCTCCTATACTCCGCTGAATAAATGTCACGCGCGTTACGTTTTTTAGACAAATATCTACAAACTTTGAAGCGAGATAAAGCAAATGTCTGTAGAATACATACACATATTATTCTCGTGTCTAAAGCCCGGATACAAAACTGCCCGAACAAAAATATCCCGCCAAATTCTGCAGAAATTTCGCCCACCCGAGTTTTTCGGCCAAAAATTGCCAGTTTTCTGCTAAGTGGACGGAAATTTCTAACTGAATTCCGGAGACTTCGGCTAAATTCTGTTACTTTTCGCCCGAAAAACGGGCGAATTTTCTGCAGCAAAATTCTACAAATTACTATTAAAAAATTTTTGTGCGGGTGGTGGGTGTGTCGTAAGTTAAAATTGTCGACTACTTTGTTGCTGTCGTTTTTCTGGATTGAGGAGAGAAAATCCGATGGATCAAGAATGAAGAGTTAAGATGAGGGGAAAAGGAGTGATAATACACACAAGACAACTATATGTATAAGGAGACAGAGGACAAATAGCCGTAGGTAAAACGGGAGATAAGTCATTAGATGAGCGTGTGTATATGTGTGTACTACCTGTAATTGGAATACGCGTCGAGCTCTTCTCATCCGCACACATGCATAAAGTCATGAGAAAACTCATAACTTACCCAATGTACATACATATATATATATCACAAGTATATTCTTTGCATATAAGTACATACAGTCTTGAAAATGAAAATACTAATAGATATCCTCACTCTATACCCAAGACGTTGAGAATATAACTTTTAGGAGACGACGGGAATGAAGAGGAGATTTCGAGACTACAGGTAAAATGAACACTGAATAATTTACATAAGTAGAAACGAGGAGGAGGAATAAAGAAGCGAGAAAAGAGAAAAGTGCTTAGTGCTTGATCTTTGTTAAACCTTAAAACTCTCTGACAACCGACAACTTTTCCGCTAGTTCATTCCCACACACTCAGCTCCTCCTCCGTTCTATGTTTTACTTTCTATAGCTACAAGATATACTTTAATAGCAGCAAACGAAGGTCTCAAGGAAACACTTCAATATATAAAATAAAAGTTACGAGTATATATGTGTATACATACGCAATGTAGTGTACATAGGATCAGATACTAAGACTTGGAACATGTATAAGAAAGCAAGTGAGTAGGATAATATAAAATAGATGGATGTATCATCTACATCTACTCTATTTTCTGTATATTATAAATGTGCAAAATTTCAAAGAAGATGACGATGAAGATGAATGAAGCGATTACACCATTGCTTCTTCCTTTTTTGACGGTCTTTATAACGACGAAGGGGAGAACAAAGGAAACTTTTGCATGTTTCCTTTTAACCGAAATTCTGCAAAGTACGATATTAGTTGTAAAAATGTATGCATCTAAGTATAAATGTATAGAGTGTATTGTATATGCATGCGTATATTTGGAAGAAAAGAATTAAAAAGCAGAGAAAGTAACTAGAAAAAAAAGGAGAACCTTTACACAGTCTCAAGTTTATACATAGTTACCCATCTAAAAGAGAGACTCGTCCAAGGTGATTGTGAGTAACTGAAACTCTGAGTAAACTGAAACGAGTCATGGCATTTTTGGATCACAAATAAACGGCGTTCAGCACAAGATTTAATATTCAAGAAAATGCCGGATGCAAGGGAAACAGCCAGTCATTCATTCATTCATTCGAGCTCATTTTGTAAGCAGTCAACTTCCAGCATACAGTGACTCACTTTGCATTACATTATATTACATTACATTACGTTGCAGCAACATAATTACTTCCATCCGCTAACCGACAACTTACTTCCTCCTGCTCTCCATTTCTTTTCTTTTCCTTTCCTTTAAATGTCTGTCTGTCTACTTGCTGAATTCAAAACTCGTCAAGTATGCACAACTTGAAACCTGAGGAAGGGAAGGACAAAGTAAGCAGAGAAAGTGGCTCCTTCGCTTTCTCTCGGCTGTGTAAAAAGTAAAAAGTGTGCGGCTGAAACTGTTTCCCAGTCTACATGCAGGAAAAGCATAATAATAGGCATTTCCCTGGGATAAAGCTCTCACGCAAACTTTTTATTTACTTTGCTCTCTTACAAGTATCTATGTATATACAAGAGAAAAAGATTCTCCGTATGTATATGCACCTGAACTTGAAATCGAAACTGAGCTTAAACCAAATCAAATAGTGTATCAAGTGGATTTTCTAGATTTTAGATAATATTAATACATATCATATTATTATACTCTTCCCTTATTTATGCCCGTACTATTATTGATAAAACATTAAAGTTGCCCTTCAAGATGCTTAAGATTCGTTTGATAATTTTGAGCCTCCTTCTCGATATCAATCTTCAAATTGAATATCTTTATCCGCCTCATGAATATTTTCTTCCACATCTCACAAATTCAATGCTTTACATTCCAATTTTAGATCTCTCTCTTTCTTTGTCGCTTTCTTCGGCCCATACATTCATTTACATTTCAAGAGAAGAAGAAGAATCGATAGACAGAAAGTCCAAACTAATTTTGTGCTCGTACTCATATGTACCATCGTCACAGAAGAACAGTCTTTGGAGCTTATTCGAAAGCAAGTTGAGCCATGATAAAACTCATTTGACAACATATAAAAGGGATAATGAATAGACAGGGAGAGTATTATTAGCATTATCCACAGATAGACGGAGAAAGTAGGCACAAATTTTGATCATCATCTCCTCTTGTCACACAGCTCACTCTCTCAACCTTCCAAGTCATTTACTTTATATGGGAAGATAAAATACGCATACACATGTATCTGTAGATATGTATCTACAAAGACATCTTTAGCCCTCATAAAGAGGATGCAAATTAACTTTTTCCCCTGTATTACTTCTTCGTTGAGATGCATCATGCTGGATGCTTTAGACGAAAGAAAGGGATAAGTTGTTCACAGTCTACCACGTGCATCTAGTATTCAATTCGTACAAAACGCTCTTATCTCTCATAAGACGTATATGAGTTATAAATAAAAATATATAGAATTTCTATTTCTACGCGTATAGTTATATAGTTACTCATTTAAAAAGAAGGAAGAAAAAGATACAATGTTACAAACCAATAGCAATCCCACAACCAAAAGTGGAATTCAATTAGATTAACTAGAAAAAAATGTCTATCCATATACATATAGAAAGTAAATAAATAAATGTATTAATGTAGACAAAATTGCTAGCCCTACCTTTTTATTCCATAAAAGTACGACGATATAGAGGTTGGTGAGAATTCCCATGATACCGATGAGAGCCATACTCGATCCTGAAAACCAGAAAATTTAATCAAGTCATTTCCTCTCTCTCTCTCTCCATCTCCATTTCTGTCTTCCGTCCTTCCTCCATCGTCATCGAGAATCATCATGTCCCACGGTAATGATCGTATAATACAAAACACATAACATAAACACACACACCAACAAACAGACGCCTCATCCCATTACCATATCATACATAACAGTTGCCGGTGTGTTGAGCATTTGAATCAATTCAATTCAATTCAATTCAACTCAACTCAACTCAACGCAATTCAATTTAATTTCATCTAATCGAGCAGGTAATACTTACATAATGTAAACAAGAAAGGTATACAAAGTGTACATATAGGATGAGGTATTTTTATTCCATCAATGTATCATTACTGTTGTAATTTAGTTAATTACCGACGATCAAATGAAGCATCTTCGACCGCTTCTTCCGATTGTCGATGACGATGATGACGATCCAATTCCTAGTGAGGCTGAGTGTGATTGTGCGCTTCTTTTTTCCCTCCTCCCTCTTCCTCTCCCACTCTCTAGTCGTCTTCGATCCCTCTTTGACTTTGACTTCAACTTCGAACCAAAACCTGTGGGCAAAAATCAAAAATACATTTCTTAGACAGTTTTTCATTTAACAATTTTTTCATCCTACTCCAATATGTATTATTAGTATTCCTCCGTTTTCTTTGCTGATAGCAGAGAGTTTAAATTTAGACTACTATTCACTTCAGACAATTCTTTATCGATTCGCATCAGATTTAATTTGCGTAGCACAAAAAAGACGACACTCTCTACCTCAATCTTATCTTTGAGATGAAATCTCGGCCTTGTCCGTCTGTTCACTCATATTTATGTACATTACATACAGCAGATACTAGTTATGTATTTATGTTAATGCACCCTTTGACAGCTATCATAATATTTTTAACTATATTACTCTTGCATTTTATTTTACGATATAACTTCCACTACCCTCTTCAACACCTACGTAAAAATCGAGGAAACGTGACAACTCGCCTTTTTTCCATATGTATACCATTCTAGCATTTCTAACTATTTGACAGTGACAGAGTTTTTCATTCTTCGGAACAGGTTTCATGTAGATGTTTGAGGAAGAAAAGGTTAGATGATTGAATGAAATCGGAATGGCATGATGATGATGATATTACATGTATATTTTATGTGTGGTATGATTTGATAGGATACGGTACAATAGAAGAACATTATATGTAGGTATGGTTAAAATGGCATAGAAAAGTAGTCTGTTCCCTCTTGATACATACTTGCACTCAAATAGAAATAACTGGAATCTCGACCACGAGAAAGATAAAAATGATAGGTGCCTTTGCCCCACATAAATTGCAACAGTGGCCTCTTCTCTCTCTCCCCACACAATGCTCTTGTGAAGAAAGTAGATGAAATGAAAAGAAAGTCGTCCGGACTCAACGAGTAGAACCCATAGTGTCTTGAAGGACATGCTTCAAAAGTGTAGAGTGTAGATACTACAATGTATCGTCGGGCCAGATTCATTTTATATTTTTGTTTTTTATAACATTTTTACTCTTCATACTTTCTCCATGGCTCTCAAAACATTACAATGGAGAAAGCACCATAGAGTAAAACTTTTGTCTGGCCAAACAATATACAGTCGATGGAAAACACTGGGGTGATGAAACAATTAAGTTTTTTATTTTTATTTTCTCTCAAAACCAAATTTAATGCACCCCTAAAATTTAATTTCGTTCATAATTTTAACATTCAATTTTTTTTAAAATCAATAATTTGACTTTTAATTCAAATCAAAGCAAAAACAAATGGTGAAAGTCTGACTGGGAAACGATTCTCGCCTGCCATTTCAGTACTTACTGGTTGGGGAAAAACCTCCGTTCCTAACTCTATAATATCAATATGGGTTTTCCTCGCTGGTCCAGACTGTGACAGGAAGGAGGGAACTGCACAGGAAGAGAAAAGAGAGAAAGGAAGATAAGGCTGACTGTTTAGTGCAGTCATGTCATAGGTACTTTATTCAGTATCGGTTATTGAGATAGATGGAAATGTAAAATGTATCAGTATTAGAATAGAGTGGGATGGAATGGAATGGCATAAAGACTTTGAATATGTATGTTCGCGTAATATCCGTGCATTGTGAATGGAACATCTTAGAAATTTTTTGCGGAGGAAGCTACAGGCTATTTTGATATTCCTTATTTCTATTGTATAGCATTGTACTCTTCTCTGCTGTACAAACATGGCCCCCGCTTGAAAAGAGGGAGATTTTAAGGAAGTTGAGGTTTGTCCTTATATCTGATGACGACAATGACAATGACATCGACAACGTCTTCAACTACGACAATGTATGTTGCAAATAGCTCCTCAACATAAAGGAAAAATGGAGGAACGGTTATATGTTACACACTACACACATACATACTTACATGCTACGCATACAGTTGAAGACCAAAAAACCCAAAATGTAAAAAGATATTCTGAGTGAAAAAAGTAAAATGTGGTATCATATCATGGTAGGCTATACGCATACACATGCATGTGTATCCATGACGAGGAACCATCTGGCTACAACTTCGACGGTGGATGCAGATTGAAGATATATGTACATACATTACATACAATACATTAGATGGATATGTAAAATGTAGTAAACTATGTATAGAAAATAGAAAGTATCGTTAGAAGTCTGTTCCATTCCTTCACATCCATCCATCCATTCTTTTCCTGGACTTTGAGTGTACTGCTACTGTGCTGTACTGTACTGTACAATGTACATTGTGCATACAATTTATAGGACAACTCTGTACTCGTAGTACTCTAATAAACTAAATGGAAACCCAAAGGGAAGTTTTAATCAAATTTCCACCAGTTTCTCCGTCTCTGTCTCCCTTTCTCCAGGTCTAGTTTTAGTTTTCGTTTCAGTTCCAGCTCCTCCATTCTGCACTCCCCATCCTGTCTAATATAGTCTCAACGTCATCATCATTCCTTGCGTGTATGCTAAGTACGAATACGAATGCGAATAGTTATATCTTATATCTATGTACGTTCAACTTCACAAGTGCGAATAGTTATTTAAGATACATCTCGTCATATTTCATACTCCTACATGCTTTGCCCCATTCTCGTTTCTTGTTTTTCTTGTGTAGACTTGTGTAAGTACAATGTATGCATAGTACAGTGAGATATGATAATATATTTGATACTATTTTTTCCCTCGGCGCCTTCATTCTCATATACTGCCAGAAATAGAATTTGCCAGTCTATTGAGTAACATGATGGAAGTTGTAATATTTTGCCATCGCTTTTTTTCTGTCCGTCTTCAGATTTCTAATTTGTAATCCTTTTCTTTATTCTTCCCTTTTCAATCGATGTTACCGTACGTAGATGTAAAACGAAGAGATGGAGGGCGGAAAAATTGTGAATGGAATTAAAAAGGGCTCGGGTGGTTTTAAATGGGAATTTTCCCATCGTACGTTGAACTCAACCAAAAAATAAACACATTTCTCTTAGACCTTCCTCAACAATAGTTGGCATGGTTACTCTTTGGAGATTTACTGCGTTACTGTGACCTCCAGAGGTCACCAAAGTAAGTAGGGGTAAAATATTTCCAAATTTTTTTAAAGCCGGTTAGAAATACAGTAGCAGTGACAGATGTCTACATTATAGTAACTATACTCGCACCCTTTGAAAAAATTTGATGATGGTATGATATGATGAAGATAAAAAAATAGGAGCATAAAGAATGAAGAAAAAACTGTCAGGCAAGAAAATTCCAGGAAACATCTAATTGCAAAACAACAGTTTATTGAAGTACGACTTGAATAAAAGAGGAACGTGCTGAACTGGAAATTGAATAAGAAAAGAGATACCCGCACTTGATAGAATAAATAAGGAGGTGAGCCCACCCACTCTGCTAAGGAAATGATATTTTTTAATTTCCTTTTTGTTTTTGTTTTTGCCTTTGCTTCTGTCCTTGTTTTTGTGTATGCAAAATGCTTATGAAACAAGGAGCTTGTGGAGCTTTGCCGGCGGAATTAATAAATAAATAAATGAATGACAGGCGCAAGAGAGTGTGAATAACGAATGTGTTGGCTTTGCAAATTGAGTGGGAGAAAGGCTTTCGTCCTTAAAAGGAAAGGAAACCAATCATAAATATTATAACTGACTGTCTGTTTAATATGTGTTGAAATTTTAACACTACATATTATACATATTGTAGTATTTGTGCAATATCTCGCATAAACAGCAAAATTTTCCAAAATTTTTGCCATGTTTTTGCATTAAAGCATAGATTTTGTTTTAAACTTTCCATAAATATAATATACTCTGAAATACAATTTTTCTTCATACTTATATTAAGATAATATGTAAAATATTTCTGTCAAGAAGTTTTGATTTACGATTTATTTTTTCGGAATATAATCATCTATTTAATAAATATTGTATTGATCGAGAGTTTGCATGTTGAATTTCATGAAGACGAGAGGCCTATTTTTATTTTTTGCCAAGGAGCGTTCGACCTTTTCCGTCACAAAAATACTTTTGCTTGGGTATCTATCAAGTACAGCCTAGCCAAGCACAGCACAGTACAGCACATGGACAGACCAACAGGGACTGTACACATGGAAAATGGAGAAAGGAGAGAATGTCAGTCAGTCAATCTTTAATGAAGTCAGTCAGACCTGAGTCAGACGTTGGTTTGTCCCATTCTACTCGTCTCTTGTCAACCTCATTCCGTATTCATGCAATTCTGCTTTTGAAGGAAAAATGCGAAAAAGAAAGGAAAGGAAATAGATATGTAAATATAAAACGAAAGACACCAAGACCAAGAAATAATCCTACACATCTACAAAGAAGTACGGTATATTATACCCTTGGGCCATAAACAAACTTCTCCATTTCGAACCATGTTATGCCATTCATTAGCATGGTGAGGGCAATAGTGAGAAAAGAGAAATTTATTCATCGTCCAACTACACTGATATACGTTATATGTTGTATACCTACATCTATTGTAGAATTGTCATTCGAGACGGAAAATGTGCATTGAGCACATTCTTTTTCGTGTTCACATCCATCATCTTATGCATTCTACACTTAAATACAATACATATGTACGAACATATGTACACTTGAAATTTCATTCTCCATATTCCCATTGTCGAGTCAACCATTAAATAGCCTTTCTCATCTGCAATTATTTACGAGCCTGAACAGAGTTCAAGACAAGTGGAATGGAGCGTATAATATTTTGTGCATATTTAAACATAAAGAATGTATGTAGGTACGAGTATGGGGAACGGCAGAAATCAACGATATATGCACACATAATGATCACGCAAATGGGGTAGAATATGATTGAGAGAGTGCATCCAATTTTAAATAAAATGTTCACTCATCATCTCCATCTTCATCTTCATCTCCAGACGGCTCCGTCTGCACGTAGTTCATGTATATGTACATGCACAATGCACAATGAGACTAACGACAGCTACTCGTAAAATAATTATGATGTGTGTACTGTACCTCCTCATAATATGCAAAGTACTAATCGTCGTTTATGACAAGTTCTCAGTTTCTCCCGGAGCCTCAAACACATCAAACTCCCCAACTTGCAAACTCCCATTAGAATACATACCTACATCCATACAACAGGGAAAACAAGGACAAGACAAGACAGCAGCGTCAGTATTGATTTTGTGTCTCCTCTCCAAATCGTCTTCTCGACTTTTAGGATAACTATAGATAGATAGCAGTTACAATACATTGTATGTACGTACATGTGTAAACAATATGAAAGGAGCATAAAACTGCATTTAATTTATAGAGACGGGAGCCTGGAGTCTGTAGCCACAATAACCAGCTATCCAAAGTACGTACTCACAAGTAGGGATAATCCTTGACAAAAAAGTTTAACTCCTCATCCTCGCACACACACAAACCGTCTAAATTGAGTGTATTGTACATATACACGTTCAGTTATTTTGTACAAAGCAAGCATTTAGTAGATATACATCCGTTGACAATGTTGAATTGGACAAACAATACATAGTGAAGAGGGAAAACAAAACAACAACGATACTTGTGTAACTATTGTATAGGTAAAAGGTACGTATTATGTATGTGTTGCATGTTGGTACAGCAAAGTTGAAGAGGAAGAGAAAGTGAAGGAGAGGAGCAATGTCGACAAGAGTACAATAGATACATATACATATATACACAATACATAGTGTTAGAGTGAGCTGGGTTTTAATTCCAGATCGG
>JAQIVE010002090.1:0-21358 GCA_034698285.1 Sminthurinus bimaculatus | reverse complement strand
CTGTGCATAATAATTTCACACTGATGGTTCTACAGAATACAGCATGAGCTAATAGTAAGTGTACTCATTACTTATACTACTTAGTAAGTAGTACTTACTTATGAGCATTATGAACTATATTATGATCTATGATCTACTTATGTTCATAAAAGTATTATTATAACTACTTACACAATTATCTATAAAGGCAAGCACAAATCGTAGAGTTTAATATGCAATATGTAAGTACTTAGTTAGAGTAACTCAATAAATTCGTTTTTTATTTGGTGATGAATGCTCTTGTATTTTAAATAGCGTGTAGTAAAAGCGATAATATATGGCTGGTAATGTGTCTAAACAATAAAGTTGACAAACAAAACTATTTATGTGTCTAAACTTTTGTTTCTTTACACATCATAATGCTCATAATGATGTTACACAGATTAATTTAAATGAGTAATGATGAAAGAAAGGAGCAGACTTTTGGGCTTTCTTGATTCTTGATACTTTTATATAATATTATGCATTATGTATGTATTTACCATATACAAAAGCAAGTGTATTGCTAAATTATTGACTTTTTCACAATTCACAATGCAATTTTGGCAATAACGACTCACGGTCTGTAGTTCAAGTTGAAGGACGGTAAACAAGAGTGTTTCCTCGTACAATAAACCATTTTAGAACTTACATGTACATACTTTTCTATCACTCGAGTTCTCTATTTGGGTTTTTTATTACATGTCTCTCATATTATGCTCATTATTATTATTGCTATGATAAACAATGCTTGCTCCAATTTCATTTATTTATCAGTCGGTACGTTAAGTACTTGTCTGACATATTCCATGTTCCACACAATGGTGAAAAGGTTAATACGATTGACTTAAACTCACATTCATTATTATGACGATGAAAATGAAAAGTAGGTAAATGTGTATCGAGTATCAAGTTGCCTCACATATGCACATACTTGAAACTGTATTAAGCTTTTGCTGGGCCGATCTTCCGTCATCATGACTCATGACTTGAATACTCAAATTCAGTTTCTTGGATTGAATTATGAGATAATGTACAATTTCCTTCTCCAATTATATGTAAATACACACGTGGATTTTTTACTTACATGATTTTCTGTCAATACCTACTCAATAGGAATTTTCTCGAGTACGTCATGGTATCCACATTAAATAAAATACTGTATCATGCCATACATTTTATAAGCACACAGGAAAAACCGCAAGACCCTTATTATCGTTTTTCGAGTTTTTTAGACTTTCAAATCAACTACATATAAAATTACTATCACTTGCAATTTTATTCTTCTGTAAAACAAGTACAAGAAGGAAGAATGAATGTCAAATTGGTCTCTTTTTTGCAAGAAATTTCGGACGACGTAAAACACAACATTTTCAAAGTTGAGAGATGCATACCTACAACATAATACATTACAAATGGTGAGAATTTTTTGGCTTGAATGAGGAAGAAGAAGAGTTTGGTGTTTAGTTTTAATATGCGTAATTATAGCAGTGAAAAAGTATAGCTTGTTCGCACGTTCCATTGGGACCTGATGTGTCGATCGGCGAATATCCAAAAGCCCAGAGCGGTGTAACTTTGCCAAATTATTCCACACACCACAAAATTACAAATTATAGGCTACGTGTTTTACCTACGTAGTTGAAGCATTTGCAAAAATTGTGCGTAGACTGTGGATTACTTCTACTTTTACAACTACGTTAGTAGTTAGTAGTGAATAGTTTTTTCTTTACTATAAAAAAATAGCTCGTGTTGAGTTCAACGACTACCATAATATATTATGAAAAAGAAATATAAAGGTCAAGTGACAACAAGGCATTTTTCCATGTTTGTTGTTAAATACTTACATTGTGGAGGGTGGACAGTTTTCTTATAGACTGGACAATAGAATCCGAATATCAATCATCTGGAGCTAATGCCTAAACTTTGTGTTTAAGTTTATAGTCTAAAAGCCTAAATCTAGAAGAGTAACACTGTTTTTACTTATACATTTCAATCGACTGTTTCATCATTCTAATCAATTTCTCCAACAACTTCCTTATGGGCTTTCATATCACGATGATGATTCATGTGTTAAAAACTTTTAAGGAATGTCTATGCTTTTATATTAAGTCCAATTTTTAACTTGATGGACTTAAAGTAGGTGTAAGATCAGGACAAAATCAAGTTCAAGTTTAATTTTGAATGCAGAAAAACTTGAACAAAAACAGAGCCGAAGCCGAGGAATGAATCATGGAAGGGAAATGCAGAAAATTCAAGACGTTCTGATGCATAATAATAATATACACACCATAACCATAATGTGTGATGGGTAATTGTTATTGCTCATTGCTCATTACTCATTACAATTACTTATAACTTATGCATATCATAATATTTGGTTGCTCTTTTTCGTTTTCACTTACTTATACCAACTGCTAAGTTCATAAGTAAGCATGTAAGAAAAGAACAACTGCAAAGGAAAAAAAATCAGCATCTCACTTGTGCTCTGACAACCAATTTCCTCTCACCTAGTCTATAATTTCAAGTCGTAAAATTCAGGGCCAAATTTGTCTTTTGCAGAAAAAAGGATGCCGATCAAATTCAACATGGTCCAATTATCACTTTTATTTCCAGCATCTTTGCAGGCAGATTTTCTCATGTACATACTAAATACGTAGATAACTGATAACTACGACGATCCAGTGTGTATTAAATTTTGATGGATAAAAAAATGTTTTCTTTCTTTTAATCAGGAATCAGGAATCAAAACGCACATTCTGCCTAAATTGAATAAAATGTGAAATTAAAGAATGACATCTCACATTGATAATTATTGTAGAGAATACAGGCTTAATTGAAAACACATTTATAATGGTATAATCTCACGTTTTCCTTTTTGCCCTCCTCATAAACCGAAGAACCAAAACCCAAATTATGTTGTAATTAAGTATATTTATTTACGCAAGGGATACATGGGAAAAATTATCAATAAATTATATTATGAGCAAGTTACTTTTGCACATAATAAGTCAAAGTCGTACGTCGTAAGTAACGACATGGACCACAGCAGTTTACATTAGTATACTCTTGTCCACAGTTAAGACTTTCCAGTACCAGTACACAGTACACGTATGTATATTGTTTGTCTGTCACGAATTTTGTCTCTAGAGTCAATTTTAGAGAGAATCTCGTTCTCCTTGACTTAACACATATACATATTAGTGTATTATAGGAAAATGGTCTTGGTCGTCTTCCTCTCAGACGACGATGATCTGTGATATAAAACTGTGAGGTATTCCATGAATCTTGGTCAGTCTGCAGTACTCATCGTCAGTTGAAGCATCTGCACATTCAGTAGATCTCCTAGTTTCTATATATCATTATCGTTCTTTGAACCCATTTGTACAGAAGAGCAACATTATCGCAACAAAATGCGTGGAGTAACCGCTTTTCTTCTTGTGAGTATCCTGGTGGCATTCCTATCCGAAAACGCCTACGCTACCCGGTTTTTCAACAAATGTCAATTGGCCAGAAAACTAAGGACACACGGCGTAGACAACCTTGCCGCTTGGGTTTGCCTTGCTGAAATTCACACAAATGGAAAGTTCGATAGTCTTCACATGAACCCTGAAAACAGCGGATATGGTCTTTGGGAGGTGAGTAAACAGAAATACCACTGTACGCAGTACACAATATATAAATTATAAATACGCACACAGCATTGATTTAATTTTACTTTGATTTTTACATTGTCAGATTCCATCAAAAACCTACTGTAGAGACAATGTGCACCGCAGCACAGAAAGTTCAAGATGTAACTTGGAATGTGATGCCTTTTGGGATGAAAATCTGACTGATGACGTTCGTTGTTTTAGTCAAATCTTCACTGAAAAGGGATTCGCTGGTTTCCGAGGATGGAACGCCAGATTCTCAGTGTGCCCTGACATGAAGAAGTACTTGGTACCTTGCGGAATTTTCACTGGCTAATTTTTTGGCACCTCGGGTCATTGGGACCAAAATCCTCGCCTTTACCCTACCGATATTCTTTCTACCGCCTGACCATAATATTTACCAATTTTTTTATTTACTTTTTTGTAGTATAATATACAATAAGTACATACACGTGAGAAAAACATGAAATAAAATAATGATGTTTGCTTTGGTTCAACATCCACATAAAAAGATACTGTTGTTGTCTACTTCACTTATGTTTCATACATGCATATGAAAAATCATCGTTTTAATGCACTAGCCCTGTTTTGATCTAGTATTTTTTATTCTAATAGTAATTTTCCGAATTTAACGTTACAACACAATTTCGAGTATGTCGGTATGGTATAACATTTGAATGGTATTAATTAACATAATGTTACATTATCAATATTAAACTATAGAATAAAGTTAGAGTTCAACATTTTCAATTTAACAAGTCAGGTTTTAAAATAGAAGCTATAACTTATAACTTATATTATAACACAAAAGCCTACAGGTTTCACACTATGATAGACATAGCAATTAAACCAGGCAACAGAAACAATCATTATTACATACCTACTCAAACAAAAACTGAAAATTAAGTTTTATAAAGATTCTCAAGTCACAAGTTTGACTAAAAAAGTGAAAATATAATATTTTTCATCCTCAGGTCCACGATTAATGATTACATGCGTATAATATACACAAAATACGCATAATATATCACTCACACTCTTTCCCCTAAGTTTTACCATAGCTTCTGCTGTATGCATGTATGTAGTACATACTTTCAACATATCATAATAATAGAATATGTGGTAATTTATAGAAAGCACAAACCATAGTATAATTTGAATCAAGAAGCATAATATACATCTTACATTTAAAACATTTAGATTAAAATGAACACCATAATATATCAAACTATGCATATAGATTATAATTGTAACTTTGATTAGTATTTGAATATATCGTAATAATGACAATATTGTTTACTTTTTACATGGAATAATGAAGTAAGTACATTATTATTGTTCATTTGTGTGTACATCATAATATGTAAGAGTGAGAAAGAAAAGAAAATGAGATTCTCCATATCTACATTGTTTTGTTACTGGTTAATACCCATTTAGTCAAGATAACGTGTAAAATGTAAATGAATTTTGAAAGTAGTCCAGAGTTCATACAACGACGTTGAGTTTGTAATTAAATCGACAGAAATGACAAATTGTAATTGTAATTCGACAAGTTCATGCCTGTCCCTTTTTTTCACATCCTCTCTGATGTGAGACAAAGAATAAAATTCAAGCAGCACATACAAGACAAATGACCTTATATGATAGAAAATACCGGCTGCACCTTTTGATATGGAGTAGCGGTAACTGCCGTAGGCATATACTAATTAATATTACAATAGATAGATTTGATATTAAATAATTTAATGTTTAAAAATAACTACACGCAGATCGCTAAAATGACTATAAATTCATTTTTTCCTTAACTATCTTTAGCTACCCGTTTATACTTGAAATGTATTATAACTTAAAATTATAATATATACGTAACAATCGAATACTAAAGTCTAAAGTCTACTAAATAAGTACATTTTGTTGTCAACAGTCAAAGAAAAATAAGGCTAATATTTCAGAGAAACACTGGTTATTGTTTTTCAAGCCGCAAGTGTTGTATAAAACACAGAGTATAAGATATAGATACTGATATTACAACAAATACTGATTTTAAGTTGATTAATTTTGAAGTAAACGTAAGTAATAATACTATGCTAGAAGCTAGAATATAATACACTGAAAGAATACTTTTTGAATACATAATACATATAAGAGATTTTAACATCTGTAATACATTACCTTTGTAATGAAGTTTAAAAATATTA
Organism: Sminthurinus bimaculatus; assembly: GCA_034698285.1. NCBI lineage: Eukaryota > Metazoa > Arthropoda > Collembola > Symphypleona > Katiannidae > Sminthurinus > Sminthurinus bimaculatus. The sequence goes on along the minus strand of JAQIVE010002090.1, from coordinate 15,492 downwards.
AGATAAATACTTTCAAAGTCAATATACTGTTAACTTTAAACAATAAAAAGGTGTACATAGTATATAGCTTCCTCGAACTAGTTATAAGTTATACATATAATCGTTTTGTTCGTTGTTCATGTCTCGTGAATAGAAGATAAAAGTGAAAATGATACACACTCAACTTGTTAGTCACAAAATAACGAAAAGTCTCTACTTTAACTAATTATGTGGGGAGTCAAATCGGGTTATATAGATTGGCCTATTAACTATCTCTTTACTTCACACGCGATAGCAATTTTTCCGAGATTGCTTACAATATTTAGTTTACTCTTTTTTCAAGATATTTTAACTTTCTCTGACAATTTTCACATTCTTACAAACCCAAAAGATTGCGATACATCTGTGCTATAATTTATAGCCAGATTTGACTCTCGCCTTTAAACATTTTGTGTTTAAATTCAACTATCACTATACGCTGTTATCTGTTACATAATATATTATCTAAAGTCTAAATGTACGTGTAATGTGTATTGTATATGTACCATAAAACTATAGAAAAAGGCAAGACTCCAACCACATTCGCATCTAAATTCTAAAATCAGTTCTAGACCTTCATATTATTCACAAAATGTGCAGCATTCATTCATTTATGGGAATTAAACGGTATCCTGCTTTTTCATATTTACCAAGTATTGATAAAAATTAAAATAACAACCACCAAAAAATAATTGTATAACATATAAGATGTAGATATAGATATTGTAATAATAGTTTTATCCAACCCAAGCATAGAACGTATCTTGGCAACCGAGATACGTGGTTCTTGGTGTGGCAATTTCAGTTGTTACATATGCATAAGAAATAAGAAATTCAATATACCTTTAGATTGGCTTTCAAACTAGCATACATAAAGAATGGAAACGAAGCCACATCATCCATAGAAGGAAAATTAAGAAATCTGATACAGTCTAAAATTCTACACCCAGACTATGCAATAGTCCCTGTTTTTCTGTGTCGAGGATTTGATCATTTACTGAAAAGCTCTAACATTTTTTGGAATTAGAATCTGTTATTCATTCAAACTTGGTTTATCTTTGAAAATTTGTTTCCTGTTTTCCTATCTAGCTAATATCAATCACATTGTACACATAATAAATGTTAGATATTACCATTTACAGAATTTCCAATTCTATTCAATTATTTTTTTATTCTTTTTTGATCATATAGGGATAAACCCATTCTGTATATGGTATAAATGTTTCTTTAATTACTTGGGGTGATGTCCATTTCAATACATAATGAGGTCCTCCAGCCTTATCGTTAGTACCTGACATTCGGCTTCCTCCAAAAGGTTGTTGGGCTAAAATTTGAAAAAAAGTGACGAAATATTTATTAGTCGTTTTTTGAAAACTGCTCGTCATCAAACTTTATGACTTTTCTGCATAACATTAAATATGTTACAGTAACAATAATTAATGTACTTTGAATGGCTTGCAGTGGATGATTAAAAAAAAGAAAGTAATTATCCTTACCGACAACGGATCCAGTTGAACGATCGTTTATGTAAAAATTACCAGTGGAATATTTAAGTATTTCGGTTGCCTTCTTGACAAACTCCCTATAAAAAATAGTAAATAAATATAGTTTCATTAATGGAATTCGGATAATCCTCCATTTACATGGATGTAGTATACTGCCAAAGTTAAACCAATTTCACCGCTTTTGAAACGACAAGTCATACGGAAGTAAATGTACTTTTCAAAAATACTGCTGTCGTTTAAACGCAACAAAGTTATTTTGGAATCTACTATAATTTAGACAAACATTCAGTTTATAGAATTATTGAATAGCAATAAGTTGTGCATACAAACTACAAATTCGAAAAATTTCGACATACTCATCATCGGCAAACACAGCACCAGTTAAAGCAAATGGAGTTGATTCATCCACTAGCTTTAGAGTTTCCGTTATCTGATTGTCGGGGTATGGATACACTGTTAAAACGGGTCCGAATAATTCGTCTTTCATTATTTTATCGTTGGGATTCGTTGTTTCTATAAGAGTCGGTTCAATGAAATATCCTTCCCTGTAGAACACACAGAACAGATAAAATTTAGATTCTATTCTTAGTTAAATGTTATACCATCGTACATGCATACTGTTTATATGTACCAGCTATATGTAAAAAATAAGCCAGATTCTTCTTACTTTTTACTGTATGATCCACCATGAACTATGTTGAGATTCTTTCTTGCATAGTCAATGTACGTTTTGATTCGGTCAAATGCTTTTTCGTCAATTACAGATGTCATAAATACAGTAAAATCTTGTGGATCACCAACTTTGATTGCCTTCATGGACTCAACTAAACCATCACGAACTTTTGGCCAGATACTCTGTGGTACATACATTCGTGAACAGGCAGAACACTTTTGTCCAGAATATTCAAAAGCTGAGCGAATGGTACAGTTGATAACGGATTTTATATTCGCTGATGGATGAATAAAATGGAAATTTTTTCCTCCGCATTCTGTAAAGGTAATAATAAAATAATACTGGTTAGATTGTAACACATATTAAAATATCAATATCAAATGTTTACGATTGCGTTAGTTTTACGGAAATGTAAAAATGTTGATTTACAGTACCTCCAACAATGCGAGGGAAATTTCTGTACGTGTCAATTTTAGAGCCAACTTGTTTCCACAGATGCTTAAAAGTTCTGAAATGTTTTTACAAAATTTCATTAATTAAATGCATTTAACTTAACAAATCCTTAGTTACAACATGATGACATAAATGATTAAAATGTTAAAACGTGTAGAGTTACTTACGCCGCGGAACCTGTAAAATTGATACCAGCTAAATGTGGGGAATTGGTAATGGCATCTCCAAATGTAGGTCCATCAGCCGGTACAAACTATGAAAGGGGAAGATGAAATGCTTTATTAGACTTGAAATGTCTTTAAGGGTTTTTTTCTGGGGAATTTTTAGGAAACAAAAGAGAAACATTTTGCAAGCCCACAAATAAATCTTGCTTTTGTGGGCCTTGCATGATAATTTTCACTTACATTTATCACACCGGGCGGAACTCCTGCTTCTCTCATTATCAAATATATAGAGTAGTTCGAAAGGACTGCAGTATCAGAGGGCTTCCATAAAACTGTACGTCCCATCAAGGCAGGAGTGTAAGCTAAATTACCCCCAATCTATGTGAGAAATAGAGAATTTGTTATTTATCGTATAATAGAGTATTTGCACATTTCACAACGGGAAATTAAATATTAAATGTCATAATATCAATGAATAAGATGAAAATAATGTCAAAACTCCAAAATAACTTACTGCTGTAAAATTAAATGGCGATACAGCGGCAACAAAACCTTCGAGTCCTCTATATCTGAGCGAATTTTTAGTTACTTTCAAATTTTCACTAATTGGTTGATATTTCAGTAAATCTTTTGCGAAAAACGCATTAAATCTGTAAACAAAGCACCATTTATTTAATACTAGAATATGGTTTATGTTGCACCAGTTGCACTATTCTTAGATTTGATAGAAACATGAAATGAGTCATAAGTCATAGGTAAAGGAAATTCGAATATTGATTATAATTACTTACCTTATAAAGTCGATCTGTAAAAATGAAAAATAGAATTATTTTAAAATCCGTAATTTTGTACGTAACTTTGTCTTCACTTGCAAACAAACAAACATAATCTTGTAATTAGACAGTAAGTAGGGAAAAGGAAAAAACAATTTCCCCCAAAAAGCTATAGCATGTGTATCGAATTACCAGCTCAGCAGCGGCATCGATTTCAGCTTGAATAACAGTTTTCCCTTGTCCTAATATTGTTGTGGAGTTCAACCTGGGTCTCCATGGTCCAGCCATTAAATCTGCAGCTTTAAGCCAAATTTTAAATTTGTCATCAAAGGGGACACGATCCCATTCTTTCTGGGCTTCAACAGCCACCTGGATTGCCTTGTTTAGAAGTTCTGGTGTAGCATAATAGTACTTTGCAATCTTTTGTTTGTGATTAAATGGCATAACTTGATACACTGGATTTTTTGTTCTAAATTCTTCTCCTCCAATTATTATCGGAACATCCACAACATCTTTTGAGTATCTGTGTATGCGTAAACAACAAATTATATTAATACCATTCATCATTCTTATTTCAAAAATTGAATTCTACACCACAGACCACAGACGATGTACTTTAGAAAGCTAACATAATGTGCATAGGGCATATACATACAGCATGCCTTTAAAAAATAAAATTATGAGCTAGTATAGAGTATAGTACTGTTTCAGCGTTGATTCGAGTACTCTTCGTTCCTTCGTTCCATGTTCATAGGAGTAGACGGGTTCATTTTTGACGACAAAGTCTTCATACTTCGCCGGTGGAATAATTGAGCCAGACAAGGGAGACCATTGCTTTCTATTTATAAATGTAAAAATCATAACAAAATAACAGGAATACAATACATGAAAAATCTTCTAGTTAATGCGTAGATGCATTTGAATCAAAGTTATGTAATGTAAAAGGGATGAACAATGAAATCAAAGTTTTATGTTGTAAGTATTGTATAGAAAATATTTTTAGTTACTGAGTAGTGGAGAAGCTCCTTCTCAAGGTTGAAGATGTTTTTCCTCTCAAAGGCAACACTTTTGATGAAATCATGATGACAACACTTAACTAATGACGATTCAGATCTTATAACTGCCCTTCTATTATCTATTACGTTGTCAAATCTTTAAGTAATAATTAAAATTAACTATACACAAGACTTTGGTTTATTTTAGCTAAAATCCACCTTACCCAATATCTGATATCTGCACACTTTGCAAGACTATACATATCCGTATGTATATTGTATGTATGTACATATGTAAAAAAATTTCAAAATCTTCCGTCCAAAATAAATTTTTTTTCAATGGTCGCATAATATGTCATCACACATAGTAAAGCTTTACGTATTAATATCGTACAAAAAACAACTATTTTCACATTCACACACTAACGATCAGTAGAAAAGTTAATTGCTCTAAAAGTAAAATTCCAAGGAATAATAACAGGAATCACTAATGTTATTAAGAAGTAAGAAGACTTTAAAACAAATAATACTACTAACAAGTTGTTGTTCTAGCCATTGTCATTGTTGTAGAAGCAGTAGAAGGAAGCAGAAAATATTAATCATGAATCGCAATAATATATTATAATATAAATGTGTACTTATATTAGGGAGTTTAAAAGTGGGGAGTGAGGGGAACCATGTTTGAAGTTGTTGAGAGTTAAAGCGTTAAATTAAGCTGAACGTGTTGCTTGTTTTTCTCCGTTAAAGTTTCAGTTTTTACGTAAAGTTAATACATGGTACAAATGACCCTGGAAAGGTTGGAGTTAGCTCATTTAACATCATCATCATCATTTTTTTATGGTGGAGCTATTGTGAAATTGTGACATTATGAATAACATTCTCATCACATTCTCATGTGTACTTACTTACAGTTCATAGTTCAAAGTGTGTGACTCCATGCTCCATGCACTTGTGGGTGGTCTTTTGTACATAAATTATTATGGATCAGAATTCACAAACTGTAATAGTATTATGTATTATGTTGTTCATTTAGAAAAACAACAACGGACATTTTGTTCATGACTTTTGTACGTTTTTTATTTAATCAATTAATTATTCGGTTAATCATCGGCTCATAAAAGTATAAAAGGCAAGATGTCACTCAGAGAATTCCTTGATGCTGATTGCGGCCAACTAAATCCAGTGTTAAAGGTCGCCACGCACTTTACTCAAGATGTCTCTTTACGAGATACTTTGGCCGCGGGTATCGGATTGGGTGCTGCTGCTGCAGTTGCAGGAGCGTCATCATCATCCGCAGCTCATCATCATGATCCGGTATAAAAATTTTAAAGGTTTTTTTTAAAACATAAAGTACTTATTTATAATATTATTTTATGTGTAAAATTACTTATTTATTCGATACTTTGACTTTACACTTATTTTACTCCACATGTATTTAAAAGTACCCAAAAATAATCCTACTTTGATATTATACTTTTAGTACTTACACCAGGATGTGTCGACTCCTCAATTACTACCCCCTACAACTTTCCAAATGGATTCCTTACTCAGGGAAATTCAGTCAATGGAAAATTCACAGATTGGGCCTCATCCGGTGTCAAGACCAGTTCCAGCTCCTTCCGTAGCCGATTATGCCAGACAAAGTTCGAATTGGGCTGAAGAATTTCGCAAAGATGAACATTCTCTAAAAGTATGTATGCATACCCTTTATTTCATTTCATTTTTACACTACTAAATGTACGACTACCTCCAGCAACATGAAACATGATATGATTGTATGATTGTAATTTGTAATCAAGAACAAATAACTAATATGTGTAGCCTCATTTGTCATTTAAATATTATCTATAATCACGCCAGTATTGCATGTAGTAGTATTTATTCTATAAAATAAGTCTAATATCTAGTATGTGTGTGTGTTATATTGTAGGTGACGAGTGCAGCATGGGCGAATGACTATTTTGCAGCAGAATTAGATCCAGTTTGGGATAATGCCAGAGAACCTTACTCTCTACCTATGCCATTACATCATCACCCTCATGGAGCTCCACATATTTCACAATTTGATCAAGTCAATTATCAATTACCTACTGCAAAAGAACTTTTAAATGATGACAAATGGGCCGATGACTTTGCCATAGAACGACATCATCCCTTGTCTTCAGATCCATTGTCTAATACTACTACCACCATTGTGCCTCCTAATGAAAAAACTGAGTTGAGAGCTACGGCTGAAGACTTTTTAAAATCCGTCTCAGATCCTTCAATTCAAGCCACAGAATTTATGAACTATGTAGAAAAAATAAGTTCAGGGGAAATTACATTTGATGAAAATAGAACTGAGACAGAGGGAGCATCTGCAACAACTGACTCAACAACTGCATCAAATCCTTTAGAATCAACCTCGGATGTTTGGGCTTCAGAATACACACAGGGGAAAGAATTTCAGGCTCAATCTATAAATCCCGTAGACTGGGCGGAAGAGTACGCATCTCAAGAACATCATCTTGTAGGTCCACCCTCTGGAACTGAAACAGATGAAGGAAAGGAAGATTTCTGGATGAAACTTCAAGAAGAATGGGATAGGTTAGCTCAAGAGGAAGATGCGGCTTCTACACATCCTTGGCTCACAGAATCCGCCCTCAAACAATTGTCGGAACAACAATATGCCTTTAATGATGAAAATCCCTTTATAGAAGCCGCAGATCCATTGTCAGAAGGAAAAAAGAAATTAATTGAAGGTGATATTCCTAGTGCTGTTCTACTTTTCGAATCAGCTGTACAAAAATATCCAGACAATCCCGAATGCTGGCTTCTCCTTGGCACAACTCAAGCTCAAAATGAAAAAGATCCCCTTGCCATAACTGCTCTTAATAAATGCCTTGAAATTCAGCCGGACAATTTAACAGCATTAATGGCTCTCGCGGCATCCCTAACGAATGAGTCATTGCATCTTCAAGCTTCTAACGCCCTCAAGGTAAACTAACTAATTAATTTAATTTATGTAATATTATAGAGTATCTAAGAACTGGTAAAATAGTTGTCAAATTTCTTACGCTACATAAAGCTTGTCGATTATAACATTTCATAATTCAAGCAGCATAATATACTATTTATCAAATTTTCAAATATGCATGTAGATACTTACAATTCACATCATTTTAAAAAAAACAAGTAAAGCCTTGTTACTCGCACACGAAAAACAACCAATGACTCAAGAGTCGAACAACATATTATTATTGCTTATAGTAATATGTAGACATATTAGACAGGCACATCAAGTACATACGAAGTACATACTTTGTGAACTGTTACATATTAGACATCTATGTAATAATAATATACGTATTGGCATATATAACTATAATATGTACCGTACTTTAAACCTGAGCCCTCGTCAAGGAAAGGTCTCGTATATTATTCACGACCTTATCCAGCTTATTTCTATGTAGTACTTACATTACGATACAAAAACAAATAATATGAGACTATTTTTCCATGAAATCCCTCTCGCCCTCCCTACCATAAGATACTGCGTCCCTTTTTCTTCCTTTTCGATCATTCAATACTCGATACATAAAACGCATGCATTATATATTATATGTATGGGTATATTTTATACCTACGTTTAGCCTAAGCAGCTAAATGTATAATATGGAGATTACCTTTCCATGTATATCTCTATATTATCTGCTTCTTATAGTAAAAGCTTGAATAAGGAATAATATTTTACAAGATAACAACGTTCGTTACTTTGAGGAAACCTAAAACCAGTGTCTTTTACACATAGCTGCTGACTGCAGCATGTTATTTGAACTGAGCTGGGGAAGACTTTCTCTAAAATCTATCCGTTTAATATACGTTTAATATATTATACTCACTTCAATGGTATTTATTATTTGTTCATTGTAGAGGTGGCTCAAATTCAACCCCAAATACAGTTCAATAATCCAAGAGGATGTTTCGCCGCTCATCTCTAGAAATACTTCCATTTTACCGAGGTATTTGTGATACATGTATATTACACTTGTAATATATACACTTACAAACACAACTTTTGTTTAAAAGAAGGCATGGTTGTGCCATTTTGATTTTTGTTTGTATATTGAGAACGTAAGACGCTTTCTTTAACATCCAGAATAACCATTTTATTTGACTTTTATTGTAGTGAAGAACTTTTACAAGTTCAACGTTGGTTTATGCAAGCAGCACGAATAAATCCTACAACTGGTATCGATCCTGATGTACAAAGTGGTCTTGGAGTCCTATTCAACTTGGGTAATTTTTTTTAACATAACCAGTATAATATAATAAGCATGACATTGAATACAACCAACTTCTTGATGTTGGCTTTATGTATTCCTGGTTACTGTAATAATCTTTATGTATTAAATTCATTTTAGGTGCAGAATATGATAAAGCTGCTGATTGTTTCCAGGCTGCTCTCAGTGTCAACCCAGACGTAAGTTATATTTTCAAAATTTAATCTATCTAAACGATTTATTGTGGTTCGCTTATTATTTTTAGTTTAATTACTTAATGAGAGTCATCCAAGTTTTGTATATTATACAGTGAAAGTTTTAAAAAGGTATTTTAGATTTAAGTTTGTTTATATTTTTTCTTCTACTTGTTTTCATTCCATTTTAACTACTTGAATTGGCATTAAAAGATTATTAACTTTCAATTTATTAATTATTAATCTATTTGTAATAGAAAAAAGAAAAAATACGTTTTAATTTTGCACTATATAATATTATGTACATACTAGCAACTCACATCTGTATAATATACAAATCTATGTAGGTGTTACTCAGCTGGATATGGAAACGTTGAATAAATTTACACATAAATAAACAAAAACTATAAACTTTAGGACTCTCTATTATGGAATCGCTTGGGAGCTACTTTAGCGAATGGAGGTAAATCTGCCGAAGCTATCGGAGCATATAGAAGATCCCTTGAAATTTCACCAGGCTTTATTAGAACACGATATAACTTGGGGATTTCCTGCATTAATTTGGGAGTTTACAGGTATGATATCACGTACTTATCACGAGTTGTGTTCTGTATAATATATTTAAGGTTAGCTATTTAATGTTTATGCACAAAAAAGTACAATCAAGTAGATCAGGTTAACTTTTTACATTGACACTAATAATATACATATGCTACTGAACAATCATAGTCTGATATCATGTTGTGTTTTTTTCTAATTGCAATAATATAGGGAAGCAGCCGAGCATTTTCTTTCATCTTTAAACATTCAAGCTGCTGGGAGATCTGGACAAAATTCTGCCCAGGAAAGTCGTAATGTCATGTCGGATTCTATATGGTCATCATTACGCATGATATTACATTTATTAGACAGAAGTGATCTAACCCATCTAGTAGATTCTAGGTAACTTAGTAATTGTTTTTCTCTACATCTACTGATTTTTTTTGAATGTTTATATGTAGTTTGTTGTTCTCTTCATTCGAATATGTACTATTTTTTATGATCGTGTTTCCTAAAATCTTGTTTTTATTCCATGTTTACAGGGATTTACAGGCTCTCAATAAACAATTCCAGATTAATTCGTAGAATGTTCCAAAGAAACCGAAAAGCGACAATAAGAAGTAAGTCCTTGTTTTTCTACGCGTAGTTGTTTTATAGCCATATTATGTAAACTATGTTTCACCTGTATTTTACAGGTGAAACATAATCAAACTATTTCTGTTTAAGTAGTTTGGTATTGAGTAAAAATACTCTGGAAAGTGGAAACTATATTGATGTGATGTTAAAACGTCAGTTATACTGAGGACACCCGGTATGAAACGGCAATGATTTTACAAAGAGAATGTGATAATCGAACGAAATTTTCATAAAAGTTGTTTAATAGGTTAGTTAGTTTTAAGTAAGTTTTAAGGTAGTTTAAGTTTAAGCTAAGAAAAAATCGTTTGTAAGTACAAAGCATCAAAAAGAAAAGAAAGACACAAAAGTAACATGAATGTCATCAGTAACAAGTCATATAAATACCTTTTATTGTTCCAAAATTACACGTATTTATTAGGAATTCGCAAATTGCGTAATAGCAGCACAATAATAGAATTAGTGTAATATAACAAAAAAAGTAGTGAAACTTCATTTTTTCCTACAGTGCAAACTACATTGTACAACCTTCTGTCTTGAAATATACCTATCATTATTGTCGTGTTCTTTAAAAAAAAGTAGTATGCAATAATTTTCCTTGAATTTTTTCATCACTGACTTAATTAGAATATAATTACTCATCAAGACGGTAGGTTTTAGAGAAGTTGATATTTCCTCTAACTTTTTACTTTTGAAGGTCCGTCATGCTAGGTTTTATGATTTCATCGTATTGAAAAAAACATGTTGGTCCTTCGGATTTCGCTACGAAGAGTTATAGTAAATGCATAATGCATCTGGCGCCTATGAAATTAAACGAGTTAACTGGTAGGAGACAGGTGTAGAAGGGACGAAGGTCTGGAGACCGGTGTCGTCCACTCTCTCTGATATTATTATTTATTCTCACACATACAGTGACATACAATACGTTCATACATTGTATACATATTCCTAACACAATGGAATATTTTGCTTACATTTCTTGAGGACCTGATGTACCTTTCAGACATAAGCCAATAGTAGTTGCTGTTGTTAGAATGCTAGAGGTATTTACTGATCGGAATTTTCCGGCCGCTCCGGTTCAGCACAGGGTCAATTTCTAAGGTTTCGGTGCATATCCAAGATTATTGGCAGAACATTTTTTGATGCTGAACGCACCTTCATTTTAGGACCTCGATAGATTTGGCCGTACCTCGAAAGCTGTGACCTCTAGGAGTCACCAAAATTGACCTAGATGTCGAAATACGGTTTCAAAAACGCATGCATATTTTTTGAAAAAAATTTGGTACGCAGCTTTATTTTATGATATCTCAACTGTCCGAAAATGGTCATGCGTAAGGGAAAGTTATTATTTTATCTCGAATAAAAAACCAAATAAAAGTCCAAGGTTGAATAATTAACCATTTGTGTACAAAATTGCCAACTATGAGGTTTTTGAATTGAAAACTAGTTTTTCAAAACATGTTGTGGAAGAACTTGGGAACCTACCACAATAGTGGGTACTGCCTCTCTCACTTTTGGCTCCAGTTCTCCGTCTCCTTTCTGTGTCCTTTCTCTTCTGAAAATTGAGTTTCCGTACCCTAAGTTAGACTTTTTTCTTCCTTAGTTGCAATTAGTTTCGACTTGCTCATTCAGAAGTATGTCTCTTTTCTCCTTAAGGTCGAGATAATTGGTTCGTTTTCACGTTTGTCTCTTATGTCCAGAATAAATACCAATGGCACATTGTATGAATGGGGAGGAATCTCGGTCGTGTTCTGGTACCTTCCATTACTCGTGCTAAAAAATGTAACAGCTCTCAAGCATATGCCCTGTAATAGATACGCCACTATCTTCAGAGGTATCTAAGTAGGAAGCTTCATATGTTTTTGTTGTGGAAACTAAAAAGATATGGGATGATACTGTGTACCTCCCATTCGGAAGAGTGTCTGACGGCAGTGATGCTGCCAACCGGGGTAACACAATTCTCCGAAAATAAGCAGTCCAATTGAACAACTTTTGGTATTTCTCGATCCTGTTCAAAGGAATGACCAATTTCGTACATGATTTCCCTAATTTGGTGTCAAGGTCCGTTTCCAATCGAGTTCGAAATGGGGACGTGACGGGTTGACAGTGTGGTGGATATCTTGTTGGCACTAAGGTCTTCCACAAAGGGGGCCAAAAAAAGTGTTTAAAAAAACAATACCTGCGACAAGGAGATTAAATGTTCCGTGTTAATGAAGTATTTGGAATATTTCAACATCCCGTTCGAAGAATTTATATTCCGTGAAGTTACATGTCTTATAGTTTTTGGTCCACAAATGTCGAAAAATTTCTAGTTGGTTTTGTCGTGAAGGCCGTGAGGAGGCAATCTAGGCGGATTATTATCATCACAAATATTTTGGGTAAATATCAGTGAAATTATCCCGAAATGTCGCTGTTTCAATAATCTGGAGTCTTGGTTGTTCAGAGATAGTGAGATATTCTTGGAACTCCGTAGGGTGGTCGCGGCGAAAAAGATTACGAAGGTGCATATACTGCACATTAAAAACACTAAAGGGTAATTTTTTAGGGTCCCTGCCATCTATGAGCCAACATGTGAAGCCGAAATCTGGCCTAACAATTGGAGCAACTCTGTTAGATAGAAAGTGACAGGAGAGGACAAGCTTTCTGACGGTTCGAGTTGGCAGATCCTCGCCACCACAAAAGAAAAAAACAGCGCACAGCACAGAAAAGTCAAAGAGTCACGGACGACCAGGGTCGAAAATCAGACTATTAAACTTAATCCAAATTAACTTCAACTTCAAGCTATGCTGTATGCTTATGCAATAAAGCTGAGGATGAAGCTTGTTCAGTGTCTCTTGATCGAATGATCGATCGCTTCTTTATTATTCAATACGAAGCTCTCTCCCTTCGCTAATATTACTAATGGGTGAAGCCATGTAGCTCACAGCACTTCAATTTCCTCATGTGTATCGCAAAATTTACATCTAAACCGCAAAAAAGCGCAAGGCCTGGCAGCGAAGTTCTTTATACTAGGGTACGGCAGACCTTTTCCAACCTTAAATTTTTGTTTGTTCACAGATTCTTATATTCCAGCAAATCCCCCTGACTTTACCAGAAACACGGTGTTTAGAGTGTTGACAGCCACATGTGTTCGAACTGTGGTATCTATCTAGTTGACTTTCCTGTTGACGAAGTCCAGAACCAAAATGAAGACGTGGTGAACTGTGGAATCATCGTCAAAAAGACATTAAAGATCCTGTAATTTCTCTATTACAGGATAAGAATTCTGCTTTCATGCCAATAATACCGGTTTTAAGACGGAGGTTGCGACTGAGCATAGACTTTGATGTTCCGACATGGTAATTGAATAGGTCCATCACTAGATATTTACTGTTTGGAAACTGGCCCACCAGCTTCATTCCGATTTACCGCAAAATAGAAGTATAAGTAGAATTGATCACAGCAATGGTTATTCATTACACTCTACGGTTGTTCTTGTGTATAATACAATGCTGCTTGGTCGTTTCATCTTCTATTTTGTAAACGATAGTATGCATCGTGATTGCGAAGCAGAGGATGAATGGAAAGTTTCGAAATTTGTGGTAAATGCCAAAGTCATTGACAGTATCAGTTGGAATTGATATTTGTGTGATTGGTTATCTTTTATTTTCTCCTCGATAGTGAGGAAATTCTACGGCTATTTCGCAAATTTCAGTTACCTCCTGGGCGTGTACTTGTTTTTTAGGTTAAACCAACCTGTATACCGCGTGTGGTTTTAAATCCCCCAATATTTTTCCGAGTTGGCGGGTTAACCAAATTTGTAGCAGCAGTTTCAGGGTTAGGTTGATTGTAGTCGCGTTGTTGGCCTTCTCTGGAAGCCTTAGATTCTGAACTGTTCGTTTCATTTTCTGCCATAGAAAATAATGACATCAATAGTGGAAGTTGATTTGGTTACCATAATTGATCTTATGAGTCTCGACAGTTTAAGGTAAAACAATAACTTTTTTCGGTGTAACAATACTTCTATGCCCTTCACTGTTAGAGGGGAAAAAATCCTTGTAGTATAACGATTAAGGTGCAGGACTTTTGCGGTTTTTCGTCTGTTAATATGTTTTCACAGTTACAAGTGTCATCTTAACGTGTATCGTAGATACAAATATTATTAATCGGCCTTTTTATGCAGGATGTTTTTATAAGGGTTTTTCAGCGTCAATGCCGGATCTGCAAATGTTTTTCATTACTCTGATATAGCATAATATCATTTGTTGCTTTGTTCTCAGCTTAACTCCGTATCTTGATGAGTTTTTCCTTTTCGGTTAACCCCTCGTGGCCTCGTTCACATTAATTGTGAGTAGTCGACTAGAAAAACTGTAAAATCAATAACTTTCACGTATTGTAACCATATTTCTGAAATTTATACTGTATGATGAGGTCTAAAATTCAATGGATGTACCGATGTAAACAAGTTATAGTGTTTAAGGAAAGTTTGTGTCCTTTCTGTTCTAAAATCACGTACTTGGTGCTTTGTATAAACCTAGTTATTACCTTTACGGCTACCTACTTGTAGGAAGTCGTCGATGCTCAATCCTAAATCAGAAATGGTATGCCAGGTTTTATTGTTTGTTCAGTAAAGCTATATTTTATACATAGTGTACTAAAAAAATACTGTAATGTCAGTCTTACTTCAATTTAAGCCGTATATAGATAAGTATTTACATTATTGTGATAAAATGTAATGATTGTATACATAATATATTATCAGTGTTACAAATTGTTATCGGTTTGACCACTATTTATATTTTATTTTTGATTAATGGAGTTTGTATGCCATAAAAGTCGTAAAAACAGAAAACGCTGTTAACAATAATATACCAGGGAAATGTGTCAAAAAGATGCGAATAAAGTACACACACACACAAATAGTCTGGATTTGAAAGTCATTGTTTTTTATTTAACCGTGTAATTATTTCAATTTTAGTCATGAAGCATGTGAATATATAATATACTTACGTAGTATGATGATTACAAATCTCACTGGAATTATTTCTTGGAAAATGCATACCTTCATTTCCTTTAACCTTTCATACTATACAGGGCTTTCATTTTAGTTGGACTGAAAGCATATCCTCCAAAAATCCATATAGCAAGCGAGTAATAGGTATAGCGTACATGCAAATTAGGTAGCCCTTTTACCCTTTCAGGTGGCAGGTCAACTCTGCTCAGTCGACAGCACAAAGTAAAACAGCCCTTTTCCCTTTTTTACAAAAAAAGTTGAATCCTTGCTGCTGAAAAGGGTTCTTTTC
>JAQIVE010002089.1:0-21359 GCA_034698285.1 Sminthurinus bimaculatus | reverse complement strand
CAAAAGTGCTAAAAGTTAAGTACAACGTCAGAATTTAGCTCGCTTGTTGAGTAGAATCGAATGAATTATCCTCTGTATGTATACACACACATCAACTGCCTGCCTGACTGATGACTGACTGACTGACTGTGCCTCATCTTTAATACAGTGTGAAAATAGGCAAGTCATTGTGCCAAAACATCTAAAAGCAGCTAATTGCACATCGTTTTATCCGTCTTTTCCTTTGTCTCACTTATATTATCTTTCCAGTCATTTGCATAATTGAAATTATCTAGTCCGAGACTGCTCACATGCACACAAGCTGCAAATGAGTACTAAGTATGTTCAATTAGCTTAAATCCATCACCATAATTATATTCCGCTGATTTAAATTAAACCGAATTTCAATTTTAAATCCTATTCGTAGATATTGTGATCTCATTTAAAAACAAAAAAGAACTGTCCCATTTCGATTCGTATTAAAATGGCCCATCAATCACTGTACAATTATTGTTATATCATGCATGAAACATACAAACATACAAACGAAATATGATGAAACAAGGCCAAACCGGAACTGGAAATAGAACTGAGAACGAGTGCTAGTGTTAAGCAGTGCAAATACATAAACATACATACTACGTAATAATAGTGAGCTGCCTTCTCATTCCCCTGTAAATACATATTATTGTATAGCATATATGTATGTGATATGTATAAACATCTAGGAGGGAAAATTATGTTTACACAGTAATACACACCCACACTGTGAGAACGTGAAACGATTGTCATTCGCTGTGTGTCAATTCATGATCCAACTATGTATTATTATTAACGTGGGGACATGTCATGATACACAGGCATGTATCTATATAAGTGCGAAGAAGCCTGTGAGAGCTACGTGACGGGACCTTTGCACATTTTCTAGCTATGACTCTATGCATTTTGTTTGATTTGTTGATATAACAAATACAATCATAATCGTGCAAATGTAATATCGTCATTTGTCATAGACGTGTATTTATGTACAGTTATACACACCTCAAACTGAGACTCAAACCTTGTACACACCTCCTTCGTTCACAATATATATTAGTATACCTGCTGATACCTGATTGTAAATCTCCAACATAAATAAATAATCCGTATCATATCCTAAAAGCTTGATTTCTAAACCATAGAATTTTTGGGACATTGGTTTTGATCTTGATTTGTGCAAGATTTTTCTATTTACAAATTCAAAGTATGTACATTGAATTTCCCATAAATACATCACCATGCAAAAAGCTGACAAATACAAAGGAAGGAAAGCCATCAAAAAATTGCCATCCGTCGACCGTCCCTGAAAAACTGCATAAATTATACACCGAGAGAGAGAGACATGCAGTAAGCAAGAGAATGTGCATGGCATCAACGTATTATTAAGTATATAAAGTGTTGAGCACATGTCATGCCAATCTTATGTACATGCTCTTTTTGCTCCTAATATTTGAGTGCACGTATAGGTCACATACAATACAATACTATTTGTTCGATCGTCATGAGCTCTGATTGCAGAAATAGTTTCAAGTTATTTCATCAGAAATTTTTTGCCAACATTTTCCATGAGCATGATTATTAAGTACAAAGAAACTGAAGGGGAAAATAGATACGCTGCAAGACAACGACACAAGGCTTACAGTTGAAAAAATAAAAACGAAATGCATCTACAAGGTAGTCCAGAATAAAAGACAACATAAATGCAAAGGGACAGCTTTCAACCGATTCCATGTCCAATTATACATAGTTCGTATACATTATATGTATTGTAGGTAAATCTAAATGTACATGATTCAAAGTTGAGTTGTATTTTTGACTTTCAACTGTTGACACTTTCATTCTTATTTGTCAATAGCCACTTTTTCTTCATATCAACTGCCAATTAAACATGAATATGTATTCTGCTATACTATACGTATGTAATGGGGATAAATGAATAATGATAAACATGAAGCTATAAAAAATTATCGGTCTATTTTTAAGCCTGCAGCCTGCACATGGAAATGTGTATACCTAATACCTACAAGCTACATGGTCTTTGTGCCTGACCGGATGATAATAATCTATTTATGTACTTTTACACATCATAACGAAGACTTCTCCAACGAGTAGCCCGATCCATTGTGGTTGTGGCAAATCATGAACTCATCAAACCTACCAGTCAAAACTCTGGATTTCTGTACCACACCACATATATGCACATTCAACTTGTCAATTGTCATGCATATTGAAAACGTAACATTGTAATCCATCATAAATTATACTATATACAATGTTGTTAACCAACGATCCTAATTATAAGCAATTATAATATTATGACCATACGTACTTGTAGAGTTAGGTTTTCTAATATTATTTATTTATGTATTCGCACTTATTATCATTATTCGCAAGTATCAAGTATGTTGTGACGTGTAATATATCAAGTAAATAAAGAGTATGGACTTTTTTGGAACGTTCCAGAAAGGCAGAAATTAGGAACTCATACCAACAGCAAATTTAGCGTACATTATTACATATTATGAAGCTCTTTACATTGTATAAAATTATTTTATTAATTTGTCTCATGTATAAAATTATATAATACGCTTGAATACTGAATTGTAATATATATTGAACATGTATATATTTAATTGCACTTTCGCATGTACAATATAGTGCACTATATTAGTATTACATTTCTGGTTGAAACATAATAAAATATAGATACACATGTAAAGTAAAAAAATTGCAGTCAGCCCTTGTTCACGTGCACTATTTTTGACTAATCTATTTATTGAGTTGAGAGTGCAGAGGAAATTTCCATATTGATAAACATTCGGCTGTATTTTCTAAACCCAAACCAAAGTGAAGTACGCCCTGCATAATATGAATTTTTTAAGTACCTTTTATCATCACAACTTTGTATTTTTCTTTTGTGGACATACATAACGTATAAAACACTAATAAAACATAAATACACGTACCCCATACATATATGATAAATTCACTTGCACTAGTCAGCTATAGACAGTAAAATGACACAATAGCACAAGATATGAGATGCTGCAGACTGACTTTTACACAGAAAAATTAAATTATATTAAAATAAATCAAAATAAAAATAAATTTACGTATAGTATCTAAGCATTGTAATAGAAAAAGAGCTGAAAATTCGGATTGTTGTACCCCTTAGGTTTTGTCTGCATTAAAATTAAAAGTGCTATAGTTTTTAGTTCTATCTCATACTTATTTTACTGTAAAAATGTATAATATAGGAAATGGTCCATCCTCGTGGAACTATCGATAAGAGGGTTTGACGATAAGGTAGAATGAATCATTTTCTTCATCATCATTATTTATCATACACATACATATACATGTATACACATATGAACATGCACATAGCGTCTTCAACTCCTTTGATTCCTCTGTATTCATTCGATAACAACTGCAAATAGCTGATGACTGCACACCCAGACTAACAAAATGGACCACATGGACATGAAAACTATTTAAACGTTTTTCCTTATTGCCTATCCGAGAATTCAAAGATTCCAGTGAGTCGAGAAAGTTTCAAGTGGAAAGCAAAGCAGAGATCTTTTCACACTATTTTTTCCTCTTGTGTGTATCAGTATCGATCAGGATGCTTATTCTACAGTTATCCCAAAGGCATAGCACGGAGAAACTAATGTGTAAATAACAATAATAATAGCAGCATAATATCATATGCATAATATAGGAAGAAGGTGACCACTCAGCCATCTTCATTTTCCTCTCTTTTTACATATTATGGTACATAAAAATTAACTATAAAACATAAAACGCTGATGGCATTTGACATTTGATTCCATTTCCATGTTCTAGTTCATAGTCTACTAATGTACGAAATAATATTGATTTGATACTAAATATATCGCTGGGCTCGATGAAGGAAGTATCCATCCATTCATCTAACTTTCTCTATATAAACATTCTCAATAACTAACGTTTTCAGCAACTATTCATAAGTAAAATGCATGTCTATTTGGAGTGCCGACTAAAATATTCAAAATCCATCAGTCTTTTTTATTTTTGGCTTATATCATAAACCACTCTATTTATTTTTTTGTTTCCCTATTTATTTTCTTATGATTTTCTTACATACCTTTGTACAATCAAAAATGCATGTACAGCAAAATGCAAAATGTCAATTTGAGCCACTATCTCGATGCATGAATTTTTTCAAAAAATAATCGTATCATAACCAATCGATTGCAAACTTCCTTTTATGCACCTGCAATTGCTTTATGTTATGAAATATAAAAGGAATCGGATGGTATGATTAAAACTGTTGAAACAAAACCAAGTTCTGATGAGCCAGAAGATGGACCAGAAAAATCAGGACTGTTTGAACTTTATAAAGTTAGATAGAAAGTAGAACACGTTTTCAACGTGAGTTTTTCCAATGCAAATCCTACTCGCCTGTGCATGAATTGGATGAATAACAACAACAATAATACTATTTATCAATAACAGCATTACGTATTATACATACATATAATATGTATTGTACAAAATTATTATATTATTGCTATTTTATATTATTATGGTAGGAAATATTGACGAGGTGCAATATTTTCTATACGCTTGACAAGTTGATACATTCCACCTCAATTTTGAGATATGTACATTGTACATACATACAGAAAAAGAGAGTATGATAGAAGAGAGCTGTAAATAGCAAATGCGTCGCAAAAAATAAATGTGCAATCAAAAGTATGCAGATTTACCAGTGTTTAACTAGTTAAATCTCCATCTCAGTTCAGGAATTATTATAGACTAAGTACAGATAGAATTCTTTTTCACACATTTGTCACCTCCTTTCATTTACCAGTTCACACAGTAATAGCTGTAGAAGAACAAGAAGAAGTCACTCACTATTCGATTATTTGAGACATGATATAAAATACCCTGACAAACTTTGAACCTATGGTGTGGTGCACACTATCACCAGCTTATTTATACCTTAGGCCGTTAGTACAAAAATCCGATACACACTTTTAGCCATGTACACAATATTAATCACTACATATTATTATAGATTATTAGATTATAGCTTATTTTACGTAACATACCTAACTTGATAATCATAATATTTAAATACTATTATGTGTGTAGCTATTCCTGTCATTTCCAAATCAAAACAAACCAAACATTCGTCCACACATCAGATTTATTGCATGCATATTTATCATTCCGATTATTGAATTACATAAAAGTAATTAGCAAATGGAGGAGGGTAAATGAATATAAATACTATGGACTATATTATCGTGTAAGTAGTAAGTAAGTAAGTAGTAAGTATTATGTATTTCAATGTATGTTCATAAAGCATAAGCTTTATGGACATATATCGTTCGTCTCATTCCCAGGCCGAGAATTCTGTGCATACAGAGACAAAAGTCCATTTTTAATGTTGTTGTAAAGGTCAAGGCGATGGAATGCAGCATCGCAATTATTTTGATATTTTCACATCTTTATAATATGAAAATATGAACACAATGTGCACTAATATATACATTAATATAAAATACATACATTTTACATTTTAGATGAATCGTCAACTCTCCTATTTGTACTATATAGATACATAGTCATAACGCAATCATACTGATATATTATGTAAGTAAGTTTAAAATATTTTTTAAATTTGAGTTTAACTGCCCAGTTTAGTCTCAAAATGAAATGGACGAATCAAATCCAGTTTGATTCTCATCGTCGTCGTTCGTTCGTTCTCAAGAAAGTCACCCATTGCCATATCACGATTCCATTCGTCGCCCAATTCCTATTCTCCATTCCTCGTCTATTAGATAATATTATACTACAGCTTTGGCATAGGATAAAACGAGAAAAAACCTTACGTAAGACGGCCTAAGTTGACGACGAGAAAAAAAACGTAGACACGGCGACATACATTTTAAGCTAATATCACACAAAAACAAAGACATGCTTTGTCTTTCTGTTTACCCCCTTTTCTCTTTTTCTCTCTCCCATTCTCTACTCGTTCTAAATGATATTGTACAAAGTCCATTCTTGCTATTATAATACCTTATAACTTGCAATACTCTAACTATATATGGCTGGCTGCATTAAAAAACGAATTAGGTCTGTATATTAGTATATGGCATTTCCATAGCAACGAATTGTTATTTATTGCAGCCTGCCATATAACTAAATCTATATTATACTTTCGTTATCAATGATAATTATATTGTGAGACCACAATGTGATTCAATGTAAAGACGACAGACGGGTGACTTTAAAACGTCAGACGTTCTCTCAATGGGAGGTTTGTCCTGATCATGATTAAACAAATACATAATGTGCAATAATAATAATAATAATAGTAACACTATAATCTATCTATCTATATACCGCCTATGGATAAAACACGATTTACAGAAGAACGGACGACACAAATATTACCACATGACTTCTTCTGCTTGATCTTCTCGTGAGTGACACTGTGTGTGTATGAGTGTTTGTGTGGGTGGGTGTGTGTCTCTTATTTTCAAGATCAAGATCAAAACAGTGAATGAAGGCTCCTTATGTTTACACACATGTGTCGTTTGATGGTGATTTAATGGGTTTAATGTGCTCAGATATACATATGTACGTTTGTCCGGCTTTGCTTTGCTTTGGTGGTGTGTCAAAGATTGCATTAATAGCAAGAAAACATTGATTGATTGAAGTAATGTGGAGCATTATTTCGCAAGATGCACTCACCAGATTGGTGTGTGTGCTGATCCTGATACCACTGATGCCGATAAGTTTTTTAACCAATGGACCCCAAGTGTTTGAAAACTTTGTGCATTTGATTTTTTCAATACATTCACACACAGTCCCAAAATCCGACAGTCTGATAAAGATTGATCAAACATAGAGTATGACGTACTATACAATATGTATAACATATTAATTTAATATTATTAAAGATATCATATTATATTATTTAAGATGTCATCATATTTCATTGAAGCTAAAGCCCACCTCTCTTTTATTTTTCGAACGGAAAAAAGTGAATTTTTTATATTATGTAACTATTGAAGGAAGGAAGGAAGGTAGGAAGGAAAAACAATAAACTCTACCGATAAAAATCGGCATCCAATCAAATGCACGACGGCCAAAGTCGTACCTACTACCTACCATGAATTATATATATATAAAACAGTCCGATCAAAAAATAGTTCAATCGTAGTAATCATGGTCGTCTTTTTCTAACATTATTATGGTAAGAGTGAAGTGAGAAAAAAAGACAGACAGAGATCATTAGGACAAAATGGAAAGAAAAAGGGCGATACTCATTATGTATTTGACCTACAAATTGCCAAATCAAAATTAGAGTTAGACTTAAAACTAGATGTTTTGAAATTCATTGACTCGACTTACTTACATCGTCTCGTACTAGAAACCATCAACCGTCTCATACAAAAAACTATATGTGGGTATGTACAAGGAATTGATTGATTTTGTACCATCTCTTGCTTATGTATATCTAATAATAATGATCAATATGAGGAATTCGTTTTATATTTATACGCATAATGTACATAATATATTATAATGTATATGTGTAATGCTACACAACTAAGTAAATATGCAGATGTATATTTTTGCTTTGTATACAAACATTACACATGATTTACGCAGGACGACTTAAATATCATAATCGAAATCACAGCCTTAATATTGTAAAAAGTAGTACAAACATGCTGAGCTGGATCTCTAAACCAAACACTCCTATCTATCGATATGTGCATAATACATAAAACGGTATATATACTCGTACTCCCAACGCAAAAATAAATTGACTCTCCTCGATTTATTTCCTACAAAAATATCGTGTCATTATTGTGTAGTATTGCGATTCAAGTTCCAATGCGTGTGCATGTGTGAGAGTGAGAGAGAGAGAGAGAGAGTATCCAATATCTATATGGTGAAAATGTAATTCGTACATTTGTCGATTCGTCTATTAGTTAATACTTGTGCAGTAAAGAGTAAAGGAAGCGGAGCAGGCAGGAGGACTCCATGTGATTCTCACATGGAGACTGCATGATAAAAGCTTTCCTACGCATTTTCTGCGACCATGGACTCGAAGTATATTCTACCATAACATAACACAAACGTGCATGCACGTACGTGATGCGTACATACAAGAACGTACTTTTGTTTTTGCACTTTTCAGCAAGTGCGACTGC
The DNA here is from genome assembly GCA_034698285.1 of Sminthurinus bimaculatus. Classification (NCBI taxonomy): domain Eukaryota; kingdom Metazoa; phylum Arthropoda; class Collembola; order Symphypleona; family Katiannidae; genus Sminthurinus; species Sminthurinus bimaculatus. The sequence goes on along the minus strand of JAQIVE010002089.1, from coordinate 13,122 downwards.
CACCACCACCAAATGAACGAATAATAGCACTTTCGCTCGTCATATATATATATATATATATACCAATATCAATTTGTATTGAATATCATGCACCATTAACCACTATGCAGTATGTATATAGACATTGCTATACATATATACATGCCAGGACTGGCTCTCCTTCTCTGAACTTTGTACCCAACAAAATTACACTATGTATTTTCTATTTGAATCCGCGTCAAAATGCGTATTACGCTTCGTTCTGTTTAAAAATGTATGTCGTGTGTACATATTTAATGTAAGTGTGTGTATCTCATTTTCCTTGTCCATGTGTTAATGAACTCCAAGATCGAGTGACAATAAATTATAAAATGTAGTATACATACGCTTAAGAATTAAACGAGACGGTCATACATCATAAAATCATGACTATGATGAAATTCTTTCTCATTTTTCATTCATGCCGTCATCAACGTTCAGTGGTGATGACAGGGAATATTATTAATTCGGTTTAAAAATTGTTATGCGGGAAAAATTGAATCACAACAACATCAACAAAGATCATTAATAGAAAAATCACGGACCAATTTAATTATTTAAAAAACTATATTATTTAATTAAAAATGTAATAATTCTACCATTTATTTTTTGATAGTAGTTTTTCATATTACTAGCTTTGCAAATTACGACAATTATTCATAAAAATTCAACTGTTTTTCTTACTATAACCACAGTCCTTATATTAAGACTGAGCTATAACGATTTCCTTGTAAATCTCAACCTTGTGTTTACTTTATTTTCTAATACTTGTTATGCAACATGAACGTGTTTCGCGTCTGGTTTTAGACCTGTGCTTATGGCGTATTATATGTAAGTACATTCAACGCACAACATGCATGAATATGTATAAGAGCGAGAGTTCAATCAGTTTTTGGGACTTTGCCTCTCCGCCTCTGTTCACGTTTCGAGGTATTGGTATTGGCACAACGAAAATCTGGGAGTTTGAAATTTGTACTCTGGACTTTGATCAGCCAGAAGCTAGAAGCCTGCTCCCAACTTTATGTTCCGAGTTTTGAGCTGGCAATGTTTTGAGGCTTGTACGCTTTTGGCGAGTCCGGATTTGCCCACGATCGCTTTCTCTTCCTCTCCCTCCCGTCGTTTTTACTATAGACAACACACAACGTGATAATACATAATAGACATTAGCTATATTATATCTATAGTCAATGATAATGCACATTCTGCGACAGGGCAGACAGACAGAGCGGCGAGAAAATAACACACAACATACTTTTATATCATGCTCTGGAAATGTGCTTTTTTTGTTTTTGTAAAATTAGGACTATATACCAGGACTCTTTTGACTTTCCATCCTCATTTTGGACTTTGATCATGACGTCTGTTGACGGTTCATTTGCATTTGCTTCAGTTTATACAATGCCAGTTGTGCAAGGAAATATTATGCATGTGCACAAATGTACGGAAAAAATAAAACGGGAGATTCAAGTCCAAAGTTCAATCTGATAAGTACAAAGTTCGATCCCGAATCCGGCTAAGGAAAAAGGAGTCAGAGTCCAACTCTCAAAGTCACAGTCACAACACGCGGTGCTTCAGCTTATGCTACACACAGGTTTAATTAATTAATCCTCTTGTGCTGAACTTGAGGTGGTATAAATAATTTTAAGTGAGACTATTCGTTTCTTCTCCATACATTCATATCCACACATATACTTACTTAGATATAATCACATTCTTTCAAATTCCAGTTTTGAGCCTCATCAAGTATGGAAAACTCACGGCAATGTACCGAACATAAAAACCTACAGTTGGCCAACAACAAAAATACCATCACCAATTTGTAGTTCAAAGTCTAAAAGTCGAACTAATACCGTGGAGAAAGTTCCATTCTCACATCATTCTATCTCAACTCCGATTCTAGCACTCGGACATAACCCGCATTGAAACAACGTGCATAAGGAATAACAACATGATTGCTGTTCAACACGACAAACACGAACAAACTGAAAAGTCATCAAGTCCAAATTCTTTTAAAAAGTCCACGGCACATTGCCAAGAATAATTATAAATAAATCAATGGCTCAAGTCTAACTCCAAAGTCCAAAACAAATTCACCACAATATTACGTGCATGTGCAGTTCTACAACATATTATAGGAACAAAAAATGTGACAAAAGACAAAACTAATCTACATTATAATGTAGTAAATATAATTGCTATAAGTGGCGTCAAAAAAGCCTAGCATGAAGCATGAACGTTTAACATTGAAGGAAATATCTGAGGAAATATTCCCAGTAAAGTTTCCAAAAACGTTCCTCGTAATTCACAGCAAGTTTCCAAATTGCAAAGTTACTCACTCCTCACTCATTACTCATGATTGTGTACTATACTTTTTAATAATACTTTCCTTACACCTTACTTTACCTACATTTTAAGATAGAAACGCTTTTTTTCTTATTGAAAGAGGGACGACAACCAATAAGCTTGTTATTATTAGTAAGTATCCATTTGAAGGAAAGTTTAAACGTCTAAACTCTACCATTTATGCATGGTGTATTATATTATGCTATTATACACTTGAAAGTGAGTTTACATTATTTATTTATGACTGCACTCCACATAAAATATATACCGTACACAAGAGAATATTAAAGGCTATAATAGTTTTCATTAGTAAAAAATGCAAAGTATATTATGAGCGGCATTTGTGTGTGCAAATAATTTTGTAACCAGACGGTGAGATGAGAGGGACTTTAGTAATGAGAATTGAGAGTGAGTAAATGCATTAAGACATTACATACACATCTCATATAGATGATCATCTAAAGAGTCTTGAGAGTGAAGCAATTGTGTGTATGACTATAGTATGTAGTATGTATGCAGATGATATAGTGTTTTCGTTGCTCAGTTCTCAGTTGGTGTTATTGAATAGGCAAAAGTAGGTAAGACAATGTGATCGGAACGACGCAAGGCAACAAACCTCGAGATCATTTTACCAATCTGCCCTTAGACATGAAAAAAGCTAACGATAACGAAGACCAACAAACTAATAACATACTAAAGCAAAAGAAAGAACGACAGAAACGAAACTGCATACGTGCAGTCACAGTCATGATATGACATGTTTGCATTCTATTTAGTATTATTGTTATATAGGTATCTACATCTATTATAACTCTTTATGTATATGTATGCATAAACAAAGTTGACGAAATGGAATGAAATGCAATAGATTAGTAAATTTACCATTGGCAATCAACGTTGCCTCGTTCGGCTCATTCACTCGTACTCCTTGGTCACTCACTATCATCGTTTTGCCTCATTTTCGTTATACTACTCAATTCTTTCGGAGCATGGCAAAAGTTTGGTGTTAAAAAAAAATTAAACTTTACTGTAGCAAGTGACAAAAGTAATCATCTAATAAACGCCGACAAGAAGAAGGACGAACGAAGACATAATGAAGAAATCAGCACTGGCAAGTTTTTTTTCCATTTACAAAAGCGCTCAAAATGCTATTACGCATCTGAACAAACTATAACTTAAGTCCTGTTTATTAATTAATTTATTTAATATTAATTAATATTGTATTATTGTCCATACATATTATTTTTTATTGATTTTGCAGCTAATCCTTTTTTGTTTTGCCGTGTTCACGGCAGTGGCTGGAACTCCAATTGGTTATTTACTCTGGGGAACATCGTTTTTATATCACCCTCACAAATTTCTAGTGAATCCTAAAGACAGCTCCACGAACGCACCAGATTATCAAGTACAGTATATCACATTGCATACTATTATGCTGTATTTCATTCATTATGCTATCAATTATGTAATCACATAAACACATAATATATAGTCGAAGGTATGGATTTTTATGACAATATTTTTTCGAGTTACATATATTGTCTTATGTGTTTCTATGTTTATCATCAATTAGGGCCGTTATGGATTTCGAGGGGAGAATTATATTGCCAGCTTGAATCAAACTGTCGTCGAAACCAATAACAAGCTCTTTGACGTGGAAGACTCCACTAAAAGCTATAAAAGTCCACTCTCTCATTGGAGAAAATAAGAGTCTACCGAAATCGAAATGAGCAACATCTTCCTAGTTTTATCCTTTCCCCAAATCTGCTATTTATACTGCAACCAGCGAAAGTGACACATTTTTTAATCTTGAGTCTGCGTAATTTCGAGTTTTAGCAGTGGACCATCTCCTGCAGAAATGGAAAACAAAGTATATTGCGACTTGCGATTGCAATATTGTCAATGATCTGACTCTGTCTTGATGCACCGACAAATATTCATTAAGCTGTACTAATTTTTTGACGTTTATTATTAGGTACAAGTTTTGTTACAATTGTTTAGGCTACATATTAATGTATACTGTTAGAGAGTAAGATTAAGTACGAGAGAGAAGAGTACCACAGAAATCCTCAATCCTCAGTAAAGTGACAATGTACTGAGAAGTTTCTACTTGTGATATAAAAATAGGAACAACTGATAATAATGATTACAAGTTGTTAGTAAACATAATAGTATTATGTATACTCTTTAAGATATGTATAAAACGTTCTAGCTTATAATAAGTTCTTATGTAAATGATAATGAGAACACAACCGTGTATTTTAGCCACGTGCCATTATATCTGTATATTCAATGCTCACTATGTGTCGTATGATAATACAGTTTAACAGTTTTGTCAGATATTCAAAAATGCGTACGTACTTATATTTTTGATATCCTACAGAGCAAATAAATTCGATTTCTATACAAACGTCCTCTAGTGCGTTTTAACATTTTCTTTACATATATCCTACAAACATAATCATACCACTCCTAAATATGAAAAAGGAAGTTACCCAATTTTTTTCGTTTTTGCATCTACTTATGTACGCTTGTATAACGTAAACGAAAACCACTATAACGTCTCAAATCAAACAAGACTGGACTGGTAAACCGACAGCCGACCTCTCCCCTAAACTCGAACAGAAGAAGGTTTAAATCAATAGGCCAAGAGAAAATAATTGCGTTTACCACATTGACCCATTTACCACGACGAGTAAAAGATAACTATAAGGTGTCTATGATAACTACGTATATTTTAAATACACAAATGGATAGTTCGTCTCTTTTTGTCGTTATAAAAAAATTCCATTTAAAAAGATGGGCTCTTATTGTGAATGATTCAGTTACCGAGTGAAACATAAGTAAGCACATCTTTTCAGTTACAAAATCAAAGGGACGGTAAAAAAATGCATTTCATCTGTTTTGTGTTCTGTGAGATAAAAGAACTTTTTCCATGTCATAATTTGACAAATTTACAAATCAAGATAGACAAATGGATTGAACGGGCATTTAATCTTCTGCTTTTTCCTAAATGTAATGTACATAAATAATATGTTTGACCGATGTAAGTACTAAGTACTACTATAATTTTGCATTATTAGTTTGAATTTGAAAAACCTTCAAAAAAATCATTATCCTACATTCGGATTCAATATAAAGCAACTGATGATCTAGGATTTCTATTTACTTTTGTATACAGTCCTAATTTTTGTGCCCTTTTATATTTACAAACAATACCACAATCAGACTCAGACATGGTTAGAAATTATGTAGTATGAGCTTTCAAAAAAGACTCAGCTGTAGCATAAAAATAATAATAATAATTTCTACAGGACGGAGGTCCTTATGCTACCATATGAATATTAGCAAGTTGCATTCTTTCAGTTTTTTTAATACCATCTACACATCTCTGCACAAAATACATATTCACAACAACTAAAGAAATGTCCAACGTGCGACGATAATAATAATGATGTGACAAACAAACAAATGACAAGTTCAGCTTCAGCAGCTAGCTCAACATTAAATTCGCATATTATACAAATTTAAATAGTGAGCCAATACATACCATGCACAGTAATAGAATAATGAAGGAACGGAGCGAAAAACATACCTCACTATGCATTCTTTATACTTTTATAATGTTACCGAGGCTCGCACCCACACTTTCTTACAGTGACAGGTAAGAAAAGATCTAGGTGTAAAAGAAATGGGAAGGATCGAATGGTGGACATGAGAGGACAGTCAAGACGTCACTTCTGCACCAACCAGCAAAATACTTTGTTTGTACTTTGCAGTGTAGAGAGGTGAGTGTAAAAAAAGACTGTGGAGAGGAAGAGAGTCTGCTGCTGGGAGAAAGTGTCTTTTGCAAAACCGCACGACTTCTAATCATAATAAGTACATAAAAAATAGCAAAATTAGAAACATTCTTCTTTTTTTACATCTTATATACGGCTTACGGCGATTTTATACATTATATTCACAATTTATTTATTAGCATCCGAGTTTTAAGGGAAAAAAATGTTATCTAAATTCTTGTCTTGTCTTGTCCTGCGTCCACCTTCACTGTAAAAAAAGACACAGGAAAATCATTTCCCTCTTTCCTATAGCCCTAATCATAAGTACGTAACAGTGTGTTTTCGTTGTGCGTGCAATTTTTTGGTGCTGCTAAATGCAACAACAGTATTTTTAACATCAGTGTTCCCGTTTTTGATCAAGTTTCAGAGACAAGGCTAGCGGACATGTTTCTGCTCATCTACCTCGTTTCAACTCCTGGAATTTAAGCTACACTTACTTAAAGGTACAATTTGTATTCTTTTTTTAAAACATAGATAGCAAAGTTATTATGAAATATCAAAAAAATATTACACTGCAGCAGAAATAATTTTCGCTTTCAATGAGTGTTTTAAAGCAGTACAGTGCAAAAAAACATAGCTCGTTAAGTTAAAAAGGTATTGGATAACAATTTTTTTCAATTAAAGCATGTCTCCAACTAAAACAGACAGCAGAACACACACAAGTTAATTATTTTTGCAAATTTGCATTTACAGCGAGTACTAGGCCTTGTCATTCATGCTTTTACATTTTACATAAGTATGTTGAATGCATAATAAATAGAGTAAATATACATAAATACATACATATGTATACAGCATTATACACTCTTCTTTTGTCTCTGTCGGACGGAGGATATAGACAAGCAACTATTAGCACTCAATATGTCATGCTACAACTACAACAATAACTAATCAGTAATCAGGACATTTAAAACCAAACAAGGAGAGTCTCAACATTCTGTTATTAGTTCAAGGCGTCACGTTCCCTGACAAGCATCATAAAAATATTTTTGTATGTATATGTAAAGATACATTCGTCGAATGGCGGTCCATACTGAGAGAATCGATTGTCCATTGTTATATCACTGTATTAAGAAGCTTCTTAATACAGTGACAAATGCACAATTTTTGGACAATTCTACAAAAAAGACAAATAGGATTTACCTATACCCTATACCTATTACATTTTTTATTCTTTTGATTTTTCTCTATACGGATTGCACTAAGAGGTGTAAAGTAGAGAAAATATCATTATTACTTATCATTTTGCCAATGTAATCGAAAATTTGTGTGTTTCACTCTCTGTTTTATTAATGTTTTAATACTCAGAAAATACAGAAATAATGGAAATAAGAATAAAAGACCCCAATGAAGTAATTCTTGTAGGTTGAGCAGGAAGTGCTTTACAGTTTCTATACATTCATTCTATGTATTTTCTATTCTCATTTGATTTGTCTCACCACATTTCAGCCCTACTTGCATTTCCTTTCCTTTTCATTCTGATGAGGACTCTGCGAGGGGCAGCAGACATCAAAATGAATTTGAATCAGAAGGCAACACAATGTTTTGGAACGTTGGAAGATGTGAGATACATAAAATATGCACAAGTGGACGTGTAAAATTATAGAATGTTGATCTTTTGCCGGAAAGCAAGTGAACGAGCTCGCCAGAGTATAGAGTACAGAGTGTACAAACCGTGCATTGAGATGTTATTTAGTTTAGTTACAGTAGATCGATGCTCAAGTCTCAGAGGACAGCAGACCTGTTGACTGTTGTGTCATATTCTAATATTCATTGCCCAACAGTAGAGTAGGAGTGCAATAGCAATAAAAAACAATAACAAATAAAATTGTATAGCTCATACGTACACATTATCAATTATGATACGACATAATATGCACAATATACAATAGAAATTATGATAGAGAATTGGTCACTGGACGCCTCTATAAAAATGAGTCACTAGTTACTAGCAAACTCACGTTTAATTTGTACTTACTACAATACGGTACATCTACACAAAGATACAAGTTTTTTAGTGTAAAATATATATGCAAACATGCGTAATGCATAATATAAGTACTATAAACTACATACAAACTACACACATAAGTTTGAATTACATCATACAGTAAACAATCTGCAATAATTATTACTTACACTCCATAATTCGCAAACTACACAGTAACTACACACAACCTTCCGTGTTAGTAATTTTGTTGTTCGCACATTCTCAGCAATGGCTCCAAATTACAATCCACTCTGCTTTACTTCATTTTTACTCCTATTACATGAGCAGACGAGACAGATCTGTTATAAATTATAAATGATAATGTACAGCATTACACTTTTTTTGAACTTTAAACATTATGGAATTGTTCAATGGTCAACTTTATGAAAACCTATCAATCCTTATAAAAATAACTTCTCCTTAAATTTTAGAAGTTTGACACAATTTTTAACCCTGATGTTTCAGTTTTTAGCTTCTGGATTTCAAAACCATCAGCGTGTTGTCCTTCTTGCGCCGTTGCTACGATATACAGTCTACAAATAATATATTTTCAGCAATTGGATGGTGCTTAGAGAAGCAACAAGATTCTTTTACATTTTTTCCACGCCTTTGTTCAAGTTTAAACTAAACACCTCTCTCGTAAATATACATACACATAATACGAGTACTTTATAAATATTGGACTGTATGAGTAGGAAAGGAGGCGAGAAATGGCGAAAATCTTAATATGATACTAATGTCAAATATTGAATGTAATAAACTTCATCATGAAATAGAAACAGTCTCAATCCCCATCTCAATTTAACGCGCTGACGATGTCATCATTACCATCATTAGGACTTGGGATAATAAATCGCATTCAGCATTTGGAAGTTAATGGTTGGAATGAGAAGTCAACTGAAAAAAGTTGATAATCATTTCGCCTTGTTGTCTCTACGGCGTGCGCATTATCAAGGTGTGTGAGCCAGTTCAATTTTTAAAGAATTAGAAGTAGAGATTCAGCATAATAATCATGCCTAATGTGTGTTAGTAGTGTCTCACTTTGTTAGTTCTCATCTTTCTCTCGTTTCTTTCATTATTCTTCTTCTTTTGCTCTTGCTTGGTTCTTATGTATAGTATATAGAATGAGAGTTTTTAAATTTTGAATACATGATTCGCAAATATAGATAGAAAAACATAATCAGTAATCATCTCTTCGTTTTTACTCGTCTTGTCAATCTGGTTTTATCTTTAAAATTATAATACTCGAATGCAGGAGTATAACTGCTCACAACTCACAATGTTATTAAAATTCTGTATTTCACATTGCGCTTCAAAAAAGCAGGTGCCTTAAAATATAAAACCACTAGTATATTTACAATTAGAAAAAGATTTCAGGAGATTTAGATGATAGACTTTTCGTGAGATGCTTTTTTGAAGTAACAAACTTTTCTATCCGTCTATCTGACAGAGTCTATAATACAAGTATAATAATTATTATGTTATAATGTCAAATAAATACTTATATCGGCAATAAATCATCTACATATCGTACCAAATATTCGGTATATTTACAAGTATACAGTATATTCTAAAGTTTTACTTTTATACTTTTAGTCATAGTAAATAGTAAAATATACATAAAAATAGGTTGACTGAAAAACGCCAAAGCCATATAGTACGCATATATTGTACTAATAATAATAATACCTAATACCTAATTATTATTACTATTGCCTTTTTACTTGTAACATCAACATTTTCTCAAGTTATACGTTACAATTCTTGAGCATCCTAAAAAATGACTATGTATGCCAATAATTTGCATATCGTCATTGTTGAACAACAGCTTTAATAACGAAGACGCAGAATCGCAATACATATATATAATAATATAATATCTATATGGCATATCAAGTAGAGGCATGTCAGTCCGTGTGTAGTGTGTAATACTATCAGTCGGTACGTGCAGTTTGCAGCGTACCAAAAAGTGAGAGAGATGACTATAATATGTAATATTTGCAAATTACCTATATAAAGTAAATGACGGAATTTACAACAATAGTAATAATGATAATGTGGACTCGTGGACTCCACTTGAACCATCAGCATTCTACAGCAACTAACTTAGCATTCTGAAATGATGAACGTCAAATACATAAAACGATATGGGCTACACTAACTTACTAATATAAAGAAATGTACCTTGCGTACTATTATTTGAAATGGCAAACAACAAGTTGCACACACAAAGACATACACACACTTTTGTAAATCAGTTAAAGTCAATGAGGAACTCTTTGTTGTGCACTCTTGCAGATTTGTGTAATCAAATCGAGTGGGCCTTTTGTTCGTTTTCGCCCTCACCTCTGCATCATGATAATTTAATTTAGTTCCTTCATTCAAGTCTTTTGACTAAGGTTCGTTCTATCTTGTAGTTTTCGTTTTAGCATATTGTTTTACTTTTCCTCACAATTTTACTTGTTTTTCATCATTTCCTCCATGCAAATAATAATTACCATTAGGGAAGCATCACGTGATAATGTGACAACTTTATATATAACAGTAGCTATTACTTCTTATAGAAGATACAAGGACATTCAAATCATAAGCACACATTTTTCTAGTTTACATAACAAACTAATTTTAGTAGCCACATAATTTTAATATTGTATCTATCGTTGAAAGTGAAAAGTAAAATTCATGCAGTATATTACTTTATTTTTTTGTGCTCGTCTCACAGTGACCTCATCAGTCATCATGAACACGGAATCCTAGGCAGGAAGAAAAGGAGAAGTCAGCATAATAAACTTATGAATTCGGATAGCTTTAATTGACAACGGCTTCTTCTTCCCCTCAAGAAAAATCCCCGTCCTGCTCCTTGGAGAATTGATCAAAAAGAATTTGGAAATTTGATAGTGTGTGAGTGTTCAACGTTGTGTTCAAATTGAAAATGATCAAACCACTCAAATTTGTAAGTAACAAAGTGATCAGTGACTACTTTTACGGTGTAAATGTCGTGCGTTGAAAAAAAAACATCTATACTCGAAAATAGTTAATATTACAGTTATTTTGAAATGAATTCCACAAAATTGGTTGCTAAAAGTTAAACCCCTGTCTGCTTGGTTTTTGCAATTTCTTTTTAGATCTTTGTTATTACTTTCAACCTACTCCTGCTTCTGACCCTATTCAAGTCCTCAAATGCTGATGTGATGAATGGACATTTGAGTAAACCGAACAGAGATCGGGACAAGTCTTTGGAAAGACTGCTAGGATTGACTGTCGTCTTACCTTACCCATATTATCAAAAGTGAGTTACATATTTAATGTGCATTATATGACGCATTATATTACAGAAGGTATCTAATCCTTTTAGTTTTACCTTTTGTGTGTATAATGTATAATGTGCCGCAGCTATCTACCATCCATTCATCCTAACATAAAATGGCAATAATGTAGAGAAAATATAAGCTTTTAACTTCAGCCCTCAACATAATAAACGATTGGTAAAAAAATTGGGACTATATAATTAAATAGTAGCATTACTTTGTTGCAAGAAGGAAAAAACCAGGATTAATGTTGTAATTTCACAAAAAGTTTAACGTTTCAGCGGTCCAAACCCGGCGTTTAAGAATCTATTCAGCATTTGAACTTTTCACTTTGTACAAAACACAAATAAAATTATGGTGATAGTAAGACTCTTCACGGCAAGCTACATATTATCATTATCTGTTAGACATGCGGCGACGGCATAATATGTACATTTTTATATATTATTTTAATGTTTATGCTCTACACTCTTGCACACGTTTTTCTCATTTAAAAATTAACACCTTTGGGTTTGACAGTTTCTTTCCATTGTTTTCTATTATGTAATCCTATAAGTCAAAACTATAGTAGTTATTATTGCACACACAGTGTGATAATACAAACATAATGCTCTCCCTCTCTACCTGCATAGTATTTTATTTATTTGCACATTTTATAATCTATAGAGTACATCTCATGTATCTCTGAAGTTTGTCTAACTCACATTTAATATACGTACATACATACACACAAAATGCGTTTACTTTCAATCTTCCCATGTCCTTTTCCATTATGTATTATTATATTCAGGACTGATCTAGGTATGAGTAAGTTTGCCTCTGCTTACCACTAAATCATACTTGTCAGTGAGATGATGAGTTTCCTCGCTCTAACTGTGTACTTAGAATATAAATATTATTATCTATTATACATGAGTAAAAGAGCTGAAGTATGTATAATATATATAGGAGATAATAATATACAAACGTACATTGAGGAAACTCATGGTGATACTCATCTTATCGTATTCACTTAGATTACATAATACCTGTTATTTGCTACACATATTGTTATTATTCTGTATTAGGCCTAACTCGAATTTCGACGGATTTGCGTATTTGACATGTGACAAAAATGATTTTAGCAATGTCACTGTCTTAATGAAAACCTTGTTCTGTGATGATGGTGATAAAAACACAAATTACTTACAAACGTACAGGTCTTTGGCTTAATTAATTAGTATCGTTTATAGTGTATACGAGTCCAACGTACAACTACATACTATCAACTACCCAGATCAATTATATTGTCATACTATTAACTACAATAATCCTATTATATAATGACGAAAATATCCGACAAAAGTAAGAACAGATTAGTAATTAATGATTCTATTTTTGTTTCTGACTACAGGCCCCGTTACAGATATCCTGTGTATGACCGAAATGGAAGAGGGTAAGGCTATTTGCATTAAATTTTAAGGTTTAAGTGCCAACGAAATGGAAACTTAAAAAATAATATTTGGAAACCTGTTTTAATACTCCTAAGGAAATGTTTATTTTATTAGTTCTTTTCTTAAAACTCAATAAAAAGATTATTTAAAATATTATATATTATTAATTTTATTTTTAATTTTTTTTACAT
>JAQIVE010002088.1:0-21370 GCA_034698285.1 Sminthurinus bimaculatus | reverse complement strand
AATTTTTGGCCGAAAAACTCGGGTGGGCGAAATTTCTGCAGAATTCGGCGGGATATTTTTGTGCGGGATAGTAACAGTCAATAGTGACTGAAATGAAACTATGTACAATGTACAAAGCTGTATCAAAAAATAACTCGGCATAACGTGTAACAATGAGTAACAATATAGATAGCAAGAGGCATTATAAAAATTACAGTGGGTGTTAGATTTTTGTTTGACCACATGCATCCGCGCTTTCCATTACCTTTCTAGGCTCAACACAAAACTAAAAAAAGCAGGATGAAAATATCCATTTTATCCCAAAATTGTAGAGAAATGGTAAATGTTTACAAGTTTCATAAACATATAGGTAATTGAAAATTGTTACTCAAACAAGAAAATTCTCAGAAATTTAAGGTTTGCGACTACACTCGTCCTATCAACTCTGCACTAAATCAATTGATCTTGAATTACAGTTATTATTAGAATGCCAATGCAATGGCATGACCTTTTGAGCCAACATTAACTAGCTGTATGTGTATCTGTAATATTTGACTTTCCAATGAAATACAAATACATTTTTACTAGGAACTGTAATACATACTGTACGTTACTTGCAACAAGAGATAAATCCCTTTGATATTTGCTTTCACAGGTATTTTACATTAACGTACTCAGTTGAAATTTTTAAAAATAAAACGAATTTTTCATACTGATGCAATTTTTCAGGCAACTGAAATTTTTGTAGATGGTTCTATAAAAATCAAATAACCACTTTATGTATATAATATGCATATTTTGTATATCTTTTATGTTTACCCGAGAGTCCATTGCAGGTTCTGACGGCTGCTGCAGACCATTCCAAACCTGCGTCAAATAATTATTTCAAGAATATCCATAAAAAGTACTAAAACCAAGTACAAGGTGCATATCAAATTCTAGTACAATATGCTACATTAACTACATCTACTTCTGTGTATTGCGTACACGAAATTAAATTAGTTTCCCAAAAATAACCTCTCCAATATAAAATATAATCGTATGCATAACACATGATGCCATCGATTATAAGGACTACAAATAATGTATGTACTGTGATAGAAATTTTATCCATCCACTCAATCCTTTGTGTATTGAATTGTATTTACTCAACTCACCTTCGACAATCCCATGGTAGTAACACATTTCGAGCTCGGACCGTTCCTTCTGATCCGTATTCTCGTTGATAACGTGTTTTTGATGGAGGTTTGGAGCAATCAGGGTTGGGTTCAACTCGAGGATCAGTCGGAATTTATGATTAAATGCTGTACAAAAAACATATTAAAAATAAATATTTACTATGAAACAGCTATTGAATATTTGTTTGAAACTTTTTGTCTAATCGTTGCACTCTGTCTACTCTCTTACCTTGAATCAGGAAAGACGTCCTGTGATAGTGCTTTAATGCCTGTGGAATCAATCGAGAAGAAAACATCATCAGCTAAATACATATTAACGTTTACCCAAGCATTATCTGTATCTCTATATTGACCATACATTAAATATTTCACAAAATTCTAATTTCCTGTGTAAATAATTCAATTTCGCCAGAAAATAAAAACGAAATTCCATCAAATCAAATCATTAAACACCATTCATATAATTATTCCATCTACTTCTGTATTCTATATTTATAACCATTCTATTTATGTACTTATCTTCCTACACTTTGTTTGTCGATATTCTGCTCATCTCATCGCATTTTTATATATGATGTCAATGCAATTTACAGTATAATATTTTGAGCTTTCCCCTTCATGTTTTTAAATACGTTTCTATTTTTTTATTCATTAATGGAAAAACAAGTTGCTCAATGTATACTCCTTGAATGTACATATTACATACAGTACAGAGTAGTGTATGTCTATTTGAACATGACCAAAAACAGTTGGTCATCTCATCTCATTCCAATAATATGATAGACACTCACGACCACGGAGCGAGTGAAGAAAAGAGAGCAAAAAAGGAGAGAAAACCGAATCAGTTAGTATATAAAATACAGAAGACACGTACAAAGCACGCACACACACTCATAGTCAGTCCACCTCATTTCACAAGCAATGGCAAAATACACCTACATTTTCCCTTTCAAATGCCCTGCTTTTCTTCTCCACATTGAATTTGAAGTGATGGCTGAGCAGGAGAGACAGAGAATCAACAAGAACAAATCTTGGTCTTAGTTGGATGTACTTGCACTTGTATGTATCTACAATGTTCAATGTTCATGGAGGAAGCGAGAAATGGAGATAAAACGAGGAGACGAGAGAAAACCAGAAAAGTGAAAAGGAGAGATAGTAAACACCCACATGCTCACACACACAAACTCACAGTCTCACATACACATACACATGCACGTGAAAAAGAGAAATAGAAAGAGATGGCTCACGAATTCCTTCTATTCATGCATTCCCTCAGACTTACAGGCACAGCACAGCTCAGCTCAACACAGTGTGCTGCAGCACATATGTATTCCCCAGATAGCCATTCAACTAAAACTATTCAACTTCTTCTTTCACTCATCGTCAGATTTCCGTGGATAACAACAGGAGAGGAGAGAAAGGAGGAGTGTAAACTCAAGAGCCGCATCGAATCTTATATTCAATACCCGCGTGAATACAGTACAGATAGATTGCTGACTGACCACACATACTCACCTCTGGCTCTTTATCCACATGCCGTAGCATGTATCCAGAATATGTAGAATCACTCCATCTGGCACAACACGCATACACTTAAATGCGCTATATACCCTATACATTTTCAGCACGTGTTCCATGAACACACACACACACACATAAACTCAACCAGTCTTTTTTGTACGAATATCTACATCTGTACAAAGATTCGATCGAATGACTATGAGAACGAGGATGCGGATGTGGAGTAAACAGAATCTATAAAATTGTGTGTGTTGAAAAAGAGTATATTGGGATTTTTCGGATTTTCTTTCATGTACCTCTACAAATGCACACTCACACACACACACTTACATAGCCATACATACGTGCACACACACAATAAACGCAGAGTTGAGAGTGCAGGGAAAGGCAGTCATAAGAAAAAGAAGAGCACGAGTGGAGAGAAAGTGAACTGTGAAATGGTCAAGAAAATAAACGGAAATAAATCTATACACATGGGACCGACCGGGGAAATGCATGCATGCATACCATACCATACAAGTCCAATATAATAGAGAAAAAGAGAATACACGCAGGCTACAGATAAAATGAAGTGAACCCAATAAAGAGGATGATGGCATCCCCACTGTCTACAGCGACAGTCTATCGACTACACACATTGTGAGACAGAGACATTCCCAAATCCGAATCCCTTTTCTAAATCCTGAACCAGGAATCAAGAGTCCTGAATTCAATGAAAAATTCTATTGTGCCTTGTTATGTATTTGGATTTGGACTGCCTGTTATTTGACAACGAGAGAGGGCCCATTTTAAATACATGCATGTATATATACACAATTTCCATAGGTATGATGTTTAATGTAATTGTATATCGTATACAAATTTAGACTATTATATTATATACAGTTAGGCTACGACTTTCCCCTTTGTGTTTGTAGATATTTTGTGTATTTTGACTCGGTGTTTGATGTTTGTGATGTCGACCAAGAACCAAGACCAAAAGTCTCAACCAAGGTTCCCGGTTCAGTCTATATTTACATCTGTCCCTTTTACTTTGTACCTAGTAGTAAGCAAGTACATATAAACAATATATAAACATAAATACGAATGTTTGTACTTGGAGACAAGCTGATTGTGAGCGTGTTTTGTTTGATGTGTATATATTATTTGTGTGCCCCAACCATGGACTTGAAATGTGAGATGAGAAAACGACGCTCAAACAAATCGTTCAACCTCCACGTTCACCAACTGCTAGAATAACATACTGTGTTCTAATACTTTTTTCGATCCTCATTTTTCATACCACAATCTCTTTCCTATAGTTCATTTTACACTTTGTTCCAACATCAATGTACATTGTACATATACCAGAACAAGTACCCGATCAATATCTTGGAAATATTAAACAACTCCAACCAACAGTTGATAACAACATTCAACTTTTAATTAGGTCACTAATAATTAAATTAGGTCCAATTAAAGTCACATAATTATTTGGCGGTGAAATCAAGGCGAATTTGAAATTTAATTAACTAGTGAATTATTAGAATGCGGAGGTGGAATATTGTTTTCAAGTCGATCCACTATGTACTGCTATACTCCATGCATACGTATACTTCAGATTTCAGGTACGATGGCCTGATCACAGTCATGATCAGGATCATGATTATCGGCCATGAGCAGGTTGAAAATGATGATAAATACTGAATGTAGTTTTAAACTCTGGCTTCATAGTTATACCTAATGAGATAAGGAATATGTAGAATGAATTTGCGTGCATGTTGTTACAGTAATATTATGCAGATTGTAATATTTGACTATTTTAAACGAGAGATTCAACCTTTTGTGCACCTATCCAAACAATCTGTGTATAATACTCTACACCGAGACCAGCTTGTTGGATGCTTCACAATAATATACTAGATTTTGTTAAAATTCGTTATACATATTATTATACTGGCCCTTTAAACTCCCTTTCTTTCTCCTCTTCCGCCTTTCACCATGGAGTGAAGGTGGAAACAACTATCACAAATGGAAAGAGAGAGAGAGAGGAATAGAAGAGAACGAAACTTAATAAAATTTCTCTGCCACTTTAGCTCTCAAGTCTTTTCAGAGAGCTCTATAATAAAATTGTTCATTCTAATATTAACTGGGGCTAAAAACTAAAGCTGAACGAATGAAGTACGAAATTTTGGAGAGAAAGTATGAGAGAGAGAGAAAGGGAGTGAAAAGGTGAAGAGCGAGGTCATCCCATCAGCATCACATTATAACACAACATTTGCATCAAAAAGTCATGAGAATCTGCTCCAAAGTCCACTCACATGCCTTTTATCTAAAATATCGCACGAAAGCCAGGCACAAACACACAGACATAGACACAGAGTGTCTCGTATCTCTGTAGATAATATATAGACATCATCCTCCTTTCCCCGCTCTCTCTCTCTTTCTGCTCATCGCCATTGCCAGTTTTCGGTTCTCAGTTGGTGCAAGTGGAAAATTGGATTAGCAGATTCATTCATGCAGTCATTCCACGTCTCGTTAATTATAATTCCATACCTCCCGGCTCTCCATACATATTATACAGATGGATAGATAGATGTAGATATGTATAATGTATACACAGCACAATATTATTTGAATCGGATGTGTGTGCTCTTCTCATATATTCATCTAGCGTTTAATAACTTTTCCTGTATTCCTCATAAATATATTGTATACCTACATATGCACGCATAAACAGACACAATTACAGCGTTTATATTGGGACTTTAGCCGTATACGGACAAGATCAAGTTTATAATAATGATACTTAATCCAACAAAATGACTTTTAATTCCTTGGACGTGTCAATGTAACTATTTTGTAACAAGTAGTAGCCAATTCTGATAGTCAATTTAACTGTAAGCGGATTTATTCCCAATTTATTGTAAAAAAAGCAATCTCTCTTTCACAGACATACTATCGGAATCTACTTTATGCCCTAGAAATTTCTCGTATACCATCACCGAACATGAAATCATACTTCACCATTTTTGCCAATGCGTATAATCTCTGTCTATAAATGTACGAAAAAAATATTTTTGTACAAAAAGACAATTATTATTAGAGTAGCAATGACAGGGACGCACATGCAGGCAGCAGACAGACACAGAAGTCTTTCCGGAGAAAAATAATAGAACGCATAGGAAAGGTTTAACTGATTATGGAAAAATCCTTATTTAATTATTTTTGCCCCACTTTTAGTCATCTACATAATTTTATTATATTCTACGCATTCTATAGGCAGTTATTGACTTCTCAAGAAAAATTGAATATTATTTTAATTAATACCGGAAGCTAAAGATCAAACTCAGAATCACAGTCCACCCAAATACATACAATAGTAGTTTTGGGTTTTATTCCACGGCTGTGAGCTAAGATTAAAGAACTATCGAACAATGGATGATGAACTGAAATCTACTGTAAGTTAATTCCATGCATCCAATGAGGGAACTAGAGTGGAGATAACTGATTGGATTATGATATATTGGACCTGATAACAAAAGTCCCTATGTAAAATATATTTGTAGATCATAGTTGACTGATATAAAACTTATATTGTGTGTAAACTTGATTGAGAAAAGAAGCAAGCCTGAATTTTCTGTTGTAAATATACCTGAATATCTGTATGTACTTATGTTCGATATTAATTAATATTTTTATTACGATTTAAATAATTTAAATAATCTTACCCGAGATTGCTGCATTGCCTGCATTCCTTGAGCTTGAGAACGTGGCCCTTTGGATGTGGACTCGCGGGTAGAAAGCCCCATGACTTGATGATGGCGAATTTGAATAACATTAACTATTTGATAATATTGAGCCCCTATTGAGCGAACTAAATCTTGATTGCTAGGATAATCTCGGAGTAGACGCTCCACTTCAGCTGCAATATTCATATAAAGAAAAAATGGCAAATTATTATTATTTAATCATAAAACCGCATCACGCTATTTATACATACATGCACGTAAAGATTACAAACTTCAAGTCAAATTTTACTTTAACCCATAAAATGTATCTATACAATGCTCCATTATACATGTAAAAAGCTCTAGATAGACCCTAAAACTGTCCATAAAAAGCAAGGCAACTATTCCATTAGATTTCCTATTAAACTAGACGTTAAAACTGAATCTTCATCTCGCGCGAGTTTGATTTTATTTTATGACGCCGACGTGTGGCTTGCGGTCTCCTCTCAATGCTCCATTTATTTTTGCGGTTCTTTTGGAAATTTCTGAGCTTTGAGGATTTAATACCTAAAATTTCAATTAACTTGATTAACTTTGTTTTGTACGCCGCAAAATAAAAATCGCTCCACTTTCCTCCCTTTTCTCGGAATATGTATAATGTATATATACTTCGGTATCCCTAAATGAATAACAAGGGAGATAGACAGGAACTTTCTCTTCGCTCCTTTCTTCTGTACATCTTGAATGTATGTACTGCACCATGCATGCATGTACCGTGGATACACTGACATCGCTTTTTGCCCATGTGTCGCAGTTCATTTGATACGATCGTTTTATTTTTATAGAGTCATTCTAATTGAATGGCCGGCGAACATTTTTATTTTATGATGTTGCTGCCAAACGAAAGGATGAACCTAACGACGCTATTTTCCAGTAGTAAAAAACCAAGTAGTAAAAAATCTTGATAAGATTTTTTCCCTTCTTTTTTCTGTTGGACACGCCGAAAACACCAGCAATAAGTGAACACGTACCAAACACTAAAAGTACAAAAAGGTAATCTGAGCCTTGTATATATAGGTGGGTATACTTAATGTACTTAACTACAAGATTCCATTCTTTTCTATGTACATGTTTGCTCTACAATATAATATGTATATCTTTTTATATCTAGACATGCTCCCCGTATTAAACTTTTTACACCGAACTATCACACTGCACTTCCATTTTGCTTTTAGAAAAAAACTACAGACTCCTAATGATTTATAATGCGCATAAAATGTTGTACAATATAGCTTTTCTAATGAAACAGATTTCAATTCCATACCCTTATGATAAAGCTTTAGATAAATATTCCCGACATTTGACATTACTTTGGGCCGTGCTCCCATCTCTAGATACAATTTTTGAAAGGATTTACATGGCTAAACTCCACCCCTGAGTAAAAAGCTCAGTCTAAATACTCCCCTGAATTTTCATACCGTTTTTTAAAAATTGCCTCTAGGAAAAAACAAGCAAAAAAATTGCACTTGTCCGCTTTGAAGAATTATCATGACGTCTTGTCACTTTCAACTTGATGTCAAAATGTCACTAGATATCCTTTTAAAATAATACAAAAAACCTCAAGATTTCCTTAAGAGGGTGAATGGACTCCCTCATACATACATACATATTCCTCCAAAGTGGGTTCAAAGCTCAAGCATCTTTAGTTTAGGTAGGAGAAGAAAAAGCACTTTCATATTATATTCTGTTTCACAGAGATTCGAGACTCGGAAAAATTCGGAACAAAAGCCGTCAAATCATACATCAGAAACAGAGATGAGTATCTCTATCTGTACATCTCCTCCATTTCCTTTTATTTCACAGTCATAAGGAGATACAAACATAACATAGCATAGCCACAACCCACCGTCACAGACAGGGATTAGATAGACAGATAGGTTGATAATATGTATGTACAATATGTACATATGTACGGATGGATCTTCGTATGTATATTCGTACACATACAGTCAAGACATTTGAGTAGATAGAGGGAATAGCAAACAACAAATTTATTTTCCATTAATCTTGTCAAGGCAGTAGACGTAGACGGAGTCGTCGTAGTTTCAGTCATAGTTGAAGTCCTAATAGTCGTCGTATAGAACGAGAAGAGCGAAGATCTTTGTGAAGAAAAAGGAGGAATTCCATCCATTGTGCACGGCTCTATCATCTTCATAACCTTCAACATTTTTCCACAAACATTCCCACACAAATATAACCACAAAAGACAAGTAGGAGAATATCACAATCTAGACCCAAATCTAAAATCTCGAATGCACAATGAAATACGAATAGGAATAGGAATAAGGGAACGAAGAATCTGAAATCTGCAATGCAGCCTCATCGCAATACACCGAGCTGAACCAAGTCAGTCAGCCAGATAGATAGATAGAAAGATCTGTCTAGGGGAAAAAGAAAACCTTTACATAACTCCTTGCATAAACTCCCTTGAAATAAAATGCCTGCTTTTCCCCTGCTTTCTCCATACTTATAGATAGCGACGGCAGTGAAATAATAGGAAGTATATTTCTGTTTCGGGAGTATTATGCAAGATAAAGCACGAATACATGCCTACAAAAATTATATAGATAATATACACTGGAAATTCCTTTTCACGTTTCCTCCTTTTATCTAAAGATTCCATCAAAAAATCGGAATGAGCAACGGAAAAATGGAAAGAAATCTCTTGAACAACTCTGCCATCATCACCACCATCTTCATCCCAGCGAAACGAAAAAAAAAGAAACGAGGGAAGTGTAAGAGAAAAATGAGAAAATATAAAACAAAAAATCCTACACACACACTCCATTTTATAACTTACAACAGTGAACTCTCACACTCACAGACACACATACAGAATTTATCTCATATTTTTTGAAGGAAATGAAAAGAAACCGGAGCCAGTGAGCCAGATACATAGCAAATAGCAAATGTACAATGTATGTAGTATGTACATAAAACAAAAAACGGATAGATACATATACAGAGTAGAGACAGATAGTTGATGGTGTGAGGAAGAGTAGAAAAAAAGGAGCAAATTCGCAATCCAACTCTCTTCCCTGTTTGCACCATCATGCCTTTCGGCCCCTATAATGTTCATCGTATGCTACATATTGCTTTATCATTTCTCGTCCTGTCTTTTTTCTTTTTTCGTCTCTGTGCGGAAAAGGAAAAATAAGAGAATGAAATCCTGGTGTTCCTGTCCTTTTATTCTATCTACCTCCTGTTTCCTACCATATCGTGTTGTATCGTATGGGAAATTAATTGGCCGGTTGACGGTAAACGTGTAAACTCATCCAAAAAATACCTCCATGTTTCTACCTATCTGTTCTCTGTTTGTCTATCCATGCTCCATACATCATCATTGTTCTAGACTCAATCTGGTGATATGGTATGATACGCTATTAGCAGAAAACGTTACTTTGGAAAGAGAGAGACAGAAAACGCGCACAATGGAAGGAGGGGAGACAAGAGACAAGAGAGCAGGAAAGGGAAGGGAACCATACGACAAAACGTGGACAAGGAGACAACGAGAAAGATCAAGACAATTGAGACGACAGTGAATGCTTTGACATTTAAGTCGGCATTTGCACGTACTACTCAAGGAAATTACATTAAGTTTTCTCTCGTCTTTTGGTTCTGCGTCCTTCCCCTTTTCTTATTCTCTTGTTCTAATTCTTGTTCCACTGCCTACAACTTTATTTTGCTGCTCCTACGTACTTGAATGTACATGTACATGCACTACACACTACAGCTATACAATGCCCACTCATTCAAGTGCCGTATTATTGTGTGTGCTTGAGCAGTCTGAGTCTTCCTCAGTCAGCGTTGATATGTCACTGGTCCTTTTCGTTTTCGGTGTACTTTTTTCTATGCCGGCTAATACATACAGAATACAGATTTGGACTAGCCATACACGAAACGAGCCCAAGACAAAGACAAAGAAAGAAACGAGGCGGTCTTTTCTTTCTCTCCCCTCTCTCGTTACTAATATAGACTCTATGTATATACCACTTCCATTCCCGGGAACATCATTATATACATAATACAGTCGGTTCCACTCTTTTCACATGTACAATGTACAATGTACATACATAGTTATATGTACAGTATCCACGTTTATGTATGGGCTCGATAATAACTACCACTGTTTTACTTTCTTTTTTTGGTTTTTTTCCTTCTGCCGCTCTCGTTTTTACTCATCCAAACCTATTTTTTCCTCCTCAGTCCGCCACTCTCTGCTGTGCTCTTCCCTCATCTACTGTCTACTGCATCGTATGTATAACCTCCTTATACCGTATACATTATATTTAGAGAAAAGTTGTTTCTGCTCCCATGCTCCGAATACTTCTCATACTGCATGCTGCCGCTGCTGCTGCTGCTGCTTCCTCGCTCCTCCAGAAAAAACTTGAAGGCAAGGCATCATGATGGGTAGACCAAGAAGAAGACGACGAAGCGAGTAAAGTGATGTGGGTAAGAATGAGAAAGTAAGTAAGTAAGTAACGAGAGGAAAGGAGTGAAGGAGAGAGAGAGAAAAAGAGAAAGAGTAGGAGGGAGCATTATTTGGTTTGGTTCGGTTCGAGCGATATGTTAGTTGAGGATAAACGGGACGTAACGTTACGTTACGGGAGAGCAAAAAGAGACGAGAAATGAAGACGAAAACGAAGACGACGAGAAAAAGAGAAAACGAAGAAGAAAGGATGATTGAAGAAAGAGTAAACAAGATGAGAAGGCGAAATATAAACTTACAAGGGAACGCTTGCAGATGTTAAGAGGCGTTCAAGACCTTCACAACCGAATATCGAGAATTGGCTGGACAAAATTACGAAACTTTACTATTACGAAAAATATGTCGTCGTTTTTGCGTTTTCAGGTCGGTAAATCTCGGAAAAAATTACCGTTTGAGTAGATGAATTGCCGATGTGCTCAATATTCCTTCAGCCTGTCACACCTTAAAACGTCCCCTTGTTGGATTCACATGCACGCATATACCGACAGATAGACGTCTGGGGCACAGAAAATACATAGTGCATACACTAGTTAATACATTAGATACTAATATATCTGTTCGGTTCCCTTTTCACATGCATGTAGATTGTAGATAGTGCAGAAAGTGAGTGAACGGAATAAAAAAAGAAAAAAGGTTTGAAGATGTGCTTGCTTGGTAGTACACGACCGAACCCAGGAATCAGTTCGTCGTCTCCTTCGTTTTTCTTCTTCGTCCTCCTCCATTTACAGTGTAGATTGTATATTTTCCCAGTGTATATACATCATACATACATACATAGATCTATATTATGTACGTGTTACTCTACTTTCCCTTACTGGTTATAATACACTGAGTGACTAGTAACTGGTTCAAGTCGTTACGTGTACTGGTCTGGTACTCTTTGTATGTACTATTACTACCATTACCACCTCAGCGCTTACGTGTTTGACGTACTACGTATCACGTCCTTCTTTTTCCGCGGAAAATGTACTCACACATATACATACACAGACATTATATGTATAAACAGCGCTTTCCCTTTCTTTACAATGCTTTCTCCACTCTCTCTCTCTTCTCTTCAAATGGATGAAAGGAGGAACTCCAAATCCATGAGGGAAACCAGAAACTCTATTACGTACACCATATAATAACTGCATTATAGGGAAACTTCCGATCCGTCGAACTAAAACTAGGAGAAAAAAAGGCAACTAGATCACATGAGAGATAGATGGGCGAACGAGATGTATTACCACACACATACTCATATATGTATACACACGGTATTGCACGTATTCTATGTACAACTATTGTAGAAACGTGTGTGTGTGTATGATATTGAATGCATATACAATATATTTCTGGCACAAAGGGTAAAAAGAAGAAGGACGATACGATAGTAAAATGAAAATGTCAGAGTTAAAATGCTTCATGTGCTTCATGCGTCACATTAGGATGACATGAGAAACCCACCAGAGAGAGAGAGAGAGAGAATGAAAGTAAGAAATGGAGTAAAGAAAGAACCAAAACGATAGCAAGATAGATAAAAAAAGAATGGAGAGAGAGAGAGAGCGAAGAAAAATAGTGAAAGAGTATAAGGAAGAGAAAACGAGTTACACTAATTGAATTTCTCTTATTCTTCTTGAATATCAAAATCAAAGTCAGTGAGCGCATGCAGAGGCGAGGATGAGACAAAGCTTTGCCAATGTACATTGTACATACATATAAATCTATAACATTTATCCATGTACTATAAAGTTTTTTCTTCCTCTCCTTCATTTTCTTCCCTTTGGTCTGTCGACTGTGAAATCATAATCATGATAACAATCACAGTCGCAATCAAAATCCTGTCGACAAATATTGTTATTAGACTTATCCTTACACAGCCACAGGGACTCTTTTGGAGAAAGATGACGAGAGTAACAATTTGGCATGTCGCATTCGTACTTAATAGGCTTATCATGTGACACGACAAGTCAACGGTGAGTTTGTAACCACCGTGTATGTAATAATAATAGTAATAATGGGAGGAATAATAATGAAGCGAATCCTAATATAAATGTGACAAGAACAGAAACCAAAACACAACACGGGGCTGATGGATGAAATGTAGGCATTAAATTTAACAGGAAAAGGTAAAAAACATGTTCCAAAAATTATTACTGTTGTTATTATCAATATTGTAAGTATCAGTATTCCTCTTGTACAATATTATAATTATGGGACAGTGCATACAGTCGGCTGTAGTGATGGAAATTCATTAGCGACTTGCACTTGATGATAAACATAAAATGGAATTGATATGTATGATATGTACTCGCATAAAATACAAAGGAGACATTAACTATCAAACCACAAGAATGAATTCGTCAGGTGACGATGATATGGCTGATTACATATTCTCTTTGATGATTATGTCTACTGTCTACTTTATATATAGAGAGCTGTCTGCCCTGGCAAGGTAAATACATAAAAGGTGTGAAATGTTGTGAAGGCTGCAATTTAACCCCGAATGGAAGTGAACGGAAAATATGGTTTGACTTGTCGGTTGACATGGGAATGAAAGGACGAGAGACATGGAGAGAGAACATGAAGAAGAAATGAACCTCATGTCTCCTTTTCTCCCGGTTTCTCAATTTCTGGTTTTAATTCAGTCGTATCCGATTCCCGCATTCACATTTTCCGCATATTACACAGAGAATTATACAGAAAATAGTAAAATGAAGTGAAGGTAAACACTGAGCGTACAAAGGGAGAAAGAGATTGGGAATTAGCAAAAAGTAGTTACATAGATAGCGAGTAGTGAACATATTATGTTTACAAGGGCAAAATGCAATGCTATCCACAAATTTAACCTATCATGTCACGACATGGTAAATAGTACTGCCGTTTTAAACAAACAATACACGATATATACTCTCGAATGTTCGCTATTCGCTATGCAATCAATATACATGGCAAAGATGAATCAGCATCCTCACAGGTTTACAATTTCCCAGTTCTCAGCAGTTCAGTAGAAAACAGCCGAGTAAAAGGATGGAAGAACGAACATAATACATGGAGGGAGATGGAGGCGACGAACATGAATAGGAATCGGGTTATTTTAATTTTCTAATTCTCTGATAGCATCTGCGACCGATGTGTGTGTGTACAGTTTAAATGTAACATGTAGATTGTACAATGTACATAAACGTCTGTGATATGTGAGTATTTGTATGTATGTATAATGTATATACATATATGAAAGTGTTTTGTGTCCGTATACAGTTTACAACTCAATCCTCATCATCATCACCATCGTCTAGTTCTCGTCATGTTCTAATTAATTCCCATACTGTTTCCTATTGTCTTTATCAAAATGTATGGATGTACACATGAGATGTAGAATATAAATACATGTAAGCATGTATGTGCATATAAACAACAGAAGAACAACACACTTGAAAAAGAGGAATAATGACGGCCCGTATTGTGCATATTGCCTCCTAGGTACTACTCGTATGTATTAGTATTGTATGTATGTATCTTTGCAAGGGGAATTGCGATTCAAGATCTGTCTTTCTGTCAATGTAATACAATGCAAGTCTACGGCCTCCATAATTACGCTTTCACTTCTTCGCATCTTTCTCCCGGTGCCTTTCCCTTACTCGCTATACGAACGAATAAATACACACAGTCATCATCATTATCATCATGAACAACAACAACAGCAGTATAGAAGCATTATCATTTTCAGCTGGCAATGAAAATCAACTCGTGGATGGAAACAAACTCCTCGTCTTGTCTCACTCTCGCTTCGAGATGCTTTACTTCCCTCTGTGTATTTACAAGTGTATTTTGTACACGGTGTAGGTTGCATGTATTTCAGCATCAGCTGAAACTGATACTGAAGCTCAGCCAATAATTCATTAGGCATCATTTACATTCAAAGTCCGTGTACAATTTACTCTTGTCTCACGGCTTGTTCTTCTTCTGCTTCTTCTCCTTCCTCCACTTATTCTTCATCTTCCTCAACTTCATTTTCTCCTCTTCACCCGGCAGCTCATTCACTATCAGTGTTTACTACATACTTTATAGTTACTTTGCTGTATACTATCCTAAGCTATGCTATGCTGTGCTGTGCTACGCTATTTCTCTGCTCCTTCTCCATCTTATGAACACTCACTCAGTGTATTTTAATCGGAGTTCAAAAGTTCTCAGTTCTCACACAAACGGAGAGAAACGGGATGGCAAGTTGTTGCTAACGGCGAAACGCATCAAGGAGGAGCATCCACATCAGCCTTCAGCCTCACACAATCAGACTCTCGCGATTCCAAAGAATTATGCACGTATACATAAATAAATAATATAATATGTAACATAATACTGTACTCATCCAAGTAAGCAGAAAACAAGCAAGATGAAACAAGAATACAGAGCAGAAAGGTCAAAACTCAACAGCAGAACCAGAATCCATACATACAAATACACATTATCTTCTTTATGTATATTTTATATGTTGTAGATTAAAAAAGACAAGAGAGCCTATGATCACTATATTAAAACTGTTTTCTTGCTATAACCCGAGAAAATACGAAAGACAAGAAAGAAAACATGGAATAAAATACATACTCGTATAACGAATAACACAAACCAGGGATCCAAATCCGGATCCAAATACAGAATCGCAAATTGAAATTGAAATAAACTATATACATATGTAGACTTAGACGATAGTCAACTACATATATAAGGAGTCAGCAAAGAAAAGGAGTACATGAAAAGCTGAAGGAATAAGTCTATAAGACCAAGTCTTAGCGGAGGAGGAGCGCGAGAGAGAAAAAGACAAAAGACGAGTTCCGGCACTCACACACAGACAGAGGCAGAGGCAACTTTGGAAAGTTTTCAAAGGAATTTTAATTTGAAGTTTAAGCAAGAAAGACAAGTTTAGAATTTGTCCATTGATTACCATCTCTCTCGTCATTTGCAAAAAATTGTAATTCATTACATGGCTCACGACTTTGGGTTCAACTTAAGCAAGTCGGAGTTGAAGATGTATGCATGTAGATGAAGACAAAAAGACAAAGGCTAAAAGAGGATTGAATACGAGAAGGAGGACGAAAGACGCCTTCCTTCTCACGAAAACGAAAGCAAACGACGACGACGACGACACACTAAAGTCTACATGTAAATTAGGTATTAGGCGCTGCACCCCAAGTTTTACGTCAAGCTTTCCCACTCTTTCTTACTCTCTCTCTTCTTCTTCCTTGGTTCGCGTCAGTCAAGCATAAATACACGAGTAAATGACAATCTATAGTGAGACTTATAGATAGGATAGAATGGAGGAGACTCCTCTTCTTCGAGACTCGGCTGTCGTGTCTTGGCGAGAAATAAAATGGAAATGAGAATGGATAGAGATAGATGATGGTGAAATGCGAATCGAGAGCGAGAAACTGTTATAGTAATCGGAGACAATCGGATAAACTGTATTGAGATGAATGACTGAGTGAGTTAGTCAGGGAGCGAGTGAATGACGGAATGAATGAAGACATTAAACTATCTCCATAATATAAAAAGGCACGGATAGGGCAAAGATAACTACGTATACAGAAAGGCGAGGAGAAAAAGTCAACTGTCAACTCAAGTAACGTTTATTCGCATATATATTACTCTGCGTTTGAATGGGGAAATCGATTGACAGGCTGGGAGAAGGAAAGGTGGATTACAGATCATACTTATATACACACGTAGGCCTTAGAAGGAGTGATTACATCGTCAATATACTCCCACGGTGAAGTGGGCATGTGTGTGTGTGTGTGTAGCAAAGATAGAACGAGAGAAAACTATGGAGTGCCAAATTTTCCAAAGAAAAACGGTCTCCTATTTGTTTTTAAAACCCAGTTAGTACTATTACAGCCATGTATGTGTAAAGTATGTATATATGTGTCAATGTGTAAGCATGCACAAAAGTTTACAACATGGGGCTTAATATACATTATACATACTTACTTCGGTTCCATTTTATACTCGGTCTAATAATATGTTCCTTGGAGAAAAACTTGCTCAAGTTGAGCATAACGATTCGGAACAACTTGAATGAACTCTTACTGACTTTTGACGCCCGGGAGAACACAAAGTCACGACGATAACTAACAAGTAGAAATTCGTCCATTTTAAAAAATTTAACCAGCCCAAGAAAAGAAAAGAAAAAGAAAACGAGGGAAAGAAAGGATAGAGACCAAGTGCTGCGAGTCCGAGTTAAAAAGAAGTCAATGTTGGAAACGAAAAGTAGAAGACGAGGACGAAACGACAAAATTCCGTATTCCCTATTCCCTATGTATATCCACCATTGATTATGAGCCAATAATGTACGAGTTTCAAATGAAACCAATGCCAATAATGGGACGAGGGACGACAAGTTACGAGAGTTCAAACTTATGGTAAGTATGCATATGCATACATATAGAGAGTACCGAGGAGCGTAATGCATTGCAATGCAATGAAGTAGGTACTGCCGTGAGAAAGCAAGAAGTGGATATGTGTTGATGCCACACGGACTATCCCTTCACTACACACTGCACACACACACACACACACATTCAGTGCCATTCTACAGCCAAAATGCCAATATTCACTCTTTAACTGCGCCTCCTCCCTCCGCTTTCTCTCTACACTTTTAGTCGTCGTCGTCGTCGCTTTCACACACACATACACACTAAGTATAACTTTTAGCCATTCATTGAATACTCAAACTTTTTGACTTTCTCTCTTTCCCTTTGTCCGCATACATACATACATTCATATCCATCTGTATATGTACTTACAAGTATATATAACTGGTGAAGTAGAGAACCAAGAGGGCAACGAGTTAGCTTGGCTTTGGCTTCAGATTCAGATCCAACTTTAAGTCGAGTTCTAACTCCGTCCATGTATGTACGTATGTATGTATGTATGTGTATAGATGAAAATAATCTAGATCTGTACATATGTACCTACATGCATGAGTGCATACATGTATGTATACATACACATGAACTTTACTTTACACACACACACACACTCCACCCACTGTCTACACAGAAATTACCCGGTTAAATCCCAAAGCTTTGGGGTTTCTCCCTGTCTAGTTCAGATTCGGAAACTTCAACTTGCCTACTTATACTACTTCTAGTTTTACTCTAGTTTCATACTTCTAATTCTCGTTTATTCTTTCTCTCAAGCTCTACCTCGGCCTCTTTCTCTGTCTCTCTCTGTCTGTGTCTTTGCGTCGTTCTTTCGTTTTCTCGCTTTTCTCACTCGTCTTCTCAACTTCTTTTCTCCCAATCCCACATACATTTTCTCCGTCGCTTTCCCTCTCTTCCCTTCGTCCTCGTATTAGGTAAACCAAGTCGAGTCAACGGCATGTGGATGTCGATGGAGATGTCGATCTTGTAGAATCTGGAATTCGACTTCTTCGACTTGAAATAATGACGACGAGAACGAGAACAAGGACAAGAGCCACAAGATTTGGAAGAAAAAGCCGAGGGCCACAAGTCCTAGTTCGAGAATCAGAACCAGAAGAGTTGGCAAAAAAGATGGAAAGACGAAAGACGACGACGAAGAAGAAGAATGAGAACAGGACGAAACCCAAGTCAAATAAAGTGAACTATGTGGAGAAAGAAAAACATTTTTTATATCCTACTCATTATAACTTTAATTAGATTCATAGTGCGTCTTCCGAAATTTCTTTGCTACGAAAATGTACCTATAACGTATATGCATACATGGATAGGTGTATGATGTATATTATACCGTAAGAATACCTAGACTATTAAGGAGATGAGCAGAAGACAAGGAAAAAGAATACTTTTCATATTCCATTTTTTTGCTAATGATTACAAATAGTGAATCATGAATTCACTTTTTATTCAAATGCTAGTATATTCGTAGGGGAATAATAGGTGGACTTGTGTGCATAATCGTACACTTAATATATTATGTGAAAATAAAGTCAATGTTGGATGTAAGAAAATCAGAAAAATAATTTTCCGACCATGTACGTACGTATGTACATGAACGAAAGTTATTATTATGCTGTGGCATTCTCCGAATCATCCAGCAGCATAATATAGCTAAACGAATGCTCCATGTTTTTGTTTTTTAGCTAGAGGATTTTGACATTATGATTTCTATTGGGAATTACTTTCGTTCCTCCTACTATTTTCTCTCTCTATTATATGCATAAAATATTGTACAAAATGTTAGGACTTCTAATTCTCCAGATTATCTGCATGACGTGGGGTTACACATAATAACATATTTTTCTGAACTTTTCCCCTGTCAGAAACAGTAATAGCATTATACACATATATACAGAATGCAGAAGTATGCAGCATAGAAGCATCTTTATCGTGTTCGTAACCTTTTTCTGCTTCACATCACATCACAGTCCTCGTCACAGTCAGCCACACAGTTATGATTATTCACAACTTTTGCATTTCCCTATTGAATCGGTAGTTTTACAGCAATTTTTGACTGTCAATTTAACAAATGACTAAATGAAGAACGCAAAGACGTCGACGTGTATAGACCGTAGACATGTACAGCCAGAAAGATAGAACAGAGGACGGTGACAAACAAGTTAAAAATGTTTCTTATGTTGTCTCATTCTATCTATCAAATAACGGATCATTCAGTTCATATCATTTTATGACTTTGTTGTAGACTGTAGACACATATGTACATCCATTACTTTTCTCTGCTCAATTTAATCCATGATGATAATTATTTTTCAACGCTACTTTCTCCTCTGCCTATGTACTGCACTGCCTAGTTTGTATTACATAACATTATAGATATTATATGCATTTGGATCTTGTTTGTGACATAACTTGTATTTGTGCCTGTAGATATTTATGTTTTTTTCTGTTACTGCTTCTCTCTTCTACCGTCATTCTGGGAATATTCTCCCAGCGCCGTAATGAGTTATATTCACAAATGCACTGGAGCATTCACAAAGGCACGAACGCCTGAACGAACAAGCAGGCATAAAATCTCAACTCGACTGAACTCTGCTCAACAACTGCAGCTCAAATCGTAGTCCCTTTATTTCTTTCTTTCTTACTTTCGTCCCCGTCCTCTCCTCTTTATATCATACATTTACAGTCAACATTGTTCAAAGGGATAATTAATTAAGAGGAAATGAGAGTAGTTTAAGCACTATTCCTACAATATTTTATATGGTAGACTTGGCTGCGACTCTGTATATTGTATATGTACATATGCATGCTCTGTAAATTATTCCCTCGTATCTTTTGTTTTTCTATGGCTTTTGCAACTTTTTTACAACTGGCTTGTCAGAAAAAGGTTAAAATTGTGTACACTATACACTATAATATGCATAGTGTATGCATACTTTACCTCGCTAGCATACATATAACATGAAAGCTCCTTAATTGTTTTTGATGTTTTAACAATTTTAATTATTCCGTGAAATGGTGACAGTGAAGTCCCACAAAAAAATCCAAAGCCAAACGCTCTAATGCAGCCGTACAAATATTACGGTGTCTAATAACGTAATGTATAATCATATTTTCTACTCTTACTTTTAAAAATTCAAGAAAAGTTTTTTGAAAACGGGGAGAAATTTAAAATAATCCCACGTTCCAAATTCTTGCTGTTAAAGGACCACCACACTAATGGTGTTTTGATAGTTGTATGCATTTTAGTCTGATTTTACCATTTTTAAAACGATGGGACAGACGATAAAGAAGAACTCTATATTGTACATAGTCTGTTAGTATGCAAACAGTACATCTTTTAGTCGTTCTTTCTGCCTGCTCACGATTCACAGATAAACTTTTTCCACTCACAGTGTCTCATCTCCTTCAGCGTTCTTTGAGTAAGAAATTTCTGGAGAGAAAGAGACAGAATGAGAAAGAGTTGATAGTTGAAGCACCTTTTCAAATTGATTTGAATAGAATACTGAAGACTGGAGCTCTGTTTAAATTCCCTGACTTGGAAATCATAAATACTGCAGAAAGAACTCGGAAAAAAGTATTAGATGACTATAAAACGGTGTGTGTTTTATCTCGACGAACGGACACACTGATAACGACGACTGTGACGCTTTTTCCCTTCTTGTTATACATCTTTTGGTTCGTTTCTTACATAACCGTCCTTTCATCATGTGCAGCTTCCAACTATTTCGTTTACTTTTCGTTTTGCATAACATGTACACCAGTGAAATACGTAGCATGAAGTTTACATAATGCATGTATGTATGTGAATTTACGCGAATGTAAACTCGCTTTTACTTTTATTTGTGATGAAAAGGGCGAATTTGAATTTTCCATTTTGCGATTCCCAAAAACATCTGCATTTATATGTATACAAGACTTTATTTTGTACGTACAGTGGCTTGCAGAAAGATATCGCGTTTCCGCTTTTCCAACTTCAAATCAATGTACAGCCTACAAAAGGTGTACCAGAATGTTGTG
>JAQIVE010002087.1:0-21374 GCA_034698285.1 Sminthurinus bimaculatus | reverse complement strand
ACAATGTATTTACTAAAAGGCTCATGTCCACTTTACACTTTACAAACGTACAACAGCAAGCACAATTCTAGTGTAAAGCTTGTGCCTATGTAAAATGTACATGTTTCATGCCCTGCGCCATGGTTCAGTTCTAAAGGAATGTACATGGTCATTCTGTGTACAAGTCAAGTTGACTTGTTCATGTAATATACTGATATATACATATACGTATTTACACATACACACATAATGTATATTACATAATTTTGTGTGAGGATGAGAGAACAGGATCATAAAAGGCTCTCAGATAGATTGATAACTGGAGCCTGGAGCGTCGGTATGGACGTGCACTTAACACCTTGATATCCAGGACTGCATGGTTGAGCGTCCCTTGATTGACCGTGAACTTGAACGTAAGCAATGAGCATGACAAAACGTAGAGGGGGAAAAGGTCCGTGTTCAGTGTTCAACCAAGGACTTACAAAAAAGGGAAAGTGTGTGAGCATGTGCCCATAGTCAATAAGTACTCAGGTACATACATAGGTACAGTGTACAGTGTGCAGGTATGTATTTTGTTGTAAACCCCAAGTCAACATGTAAAGCTCACTTTGAACACACGACAAGTCAACTCTATATATATACAGCATAAAAATACAAGGAAATAAATGGTGAATGTTGTTGCGTGTCCAAGTGGCTGATGTGTGTCATTAGCGATAGAAGGGGTAGTTTACCAAACTTCTTTAGCATTTTCTCTAAAAAACTCCTCACCGTTTGTTCTTTTTTTCAATATCACCACACATTTGACTTTTAAAAAACTGTATTGTTTTTATAAACATACTGTAGTTTTTAGTTTAAACGGATTGCCTTAGTTTACACGCTACCATAAATGATGTTGAATTGCAGCGTCAATCGAAGGATGTATTATTTGTTGGTAAAAACATAAAAATGCGTGCG
The DNA here is from genome assembly GCA_034698285.1 of Sminthurinus bimaculatus. Taxonomy (NCBI): domain Eukaryota; kingdom Metazoa; phylum Arthropoda; class Collembola; order Symphypleona; family Katiannidae; genus Sminthurinus; species Sminthurinus bimaculatus. The sequence continues at coordinate 20,441 of JAQIVE010002087.1, read as the reverse complement.
TAAGATGTGGAATGTACACATATGCATATATATTTATATACAATGTGTTATCGCTTGCTGGTCGCAATTGTTCATGAAATGGACATGTAAAGTGAAAAAGTGAGCCAGAGAGTCCAGCAGTGAACCTTGCGAGGGATGAAAATACAATAACACATCGATGTACGTAGAAATGTGCAGAATAATGACAAGAAGGAAGGAAAAATAGAAAGGAGTAAAGAAAGAAAAGAGAAGGAGATGAGTGAAAGATGAAAGATAGGACACGTTCATGGTTTGCTGGAGGGAGTACATACATACATGCACAGATACATAGAGGAGTAAAAGCCAGCTCATGCTCAGGACAATGGAACAAGGACGATTTTTGGAACCCCAAAAAAGAATGACTGGATGATGTGTCCCTGAAAGTATGTGGATTACGACATGTCTAATGTGTATTTATATATATACAGGCAGATGAAGAGAGATGAACTACAGGAAGAATGAAAGAAGAAAAAAGGGTTATATCTGTATTTTATATACAGATATTATTTCAGATTGGAAAATGATTTCATTGATCTTCTCTCTTTCTCTCTCTCTCTCTCTCTACCTTCTCACTTGCTCCTTATTATTACATTGTACAATGAGCTGGAATACAATGAAAAACAATGCAATATGTGTAGGTACAATGAGGTTGAGGATCACTCGCTGTTTCATCCCGTGTGGGTGACTTCTTTTTGTTCATTCAAACAAGTTGAAAACAATGCGAGTGAGGAGTGAATTAGGAAGATTATATTATTATCTTCAGGTAGCCTCTCTTTCTCCTTCTTTCTTTCTTCGTTTCTCCTTCTTTGTCCATCTTTCTCTACTTCTCCCTCTTTATCTCTCTCTCTTTCTTCCTTTCTCACTTTGCCAGCACACGCTGAAACCACTTCAAACCACGCTCAGTGTTTACCTGCATATGCTGACAAGATGCATAATATATGTAATATATGTGTATAATAAAATGTTATATACTCACGAAGCCAGACAATATTACGCATTCATATTAATTATATGCAAGTTGTAACAATAATAATAATAATACACAATTCTACTTTTCATTCTCTTGTACTCTTCATCCTGACTTGTTCATTGTTGCTGTTGATGCTGATGTCGATGAGACGATGACGAAGAACATGATGATGATGATGATCATTATCATCATCATTTTTTTCTTCGTCCTCTTTTTCTTTCTTCCTACATTCATTTGATTATTCCTTTTTCAAAATTTTATGCCCATTGGCTCAACACGTACCTACCACGAAAAAAACTGTATATGTGTGTGTACACAATGTAAAACCTTTGGCCACTTGGATACTTTATCATAATAAGTAATAGAGATTTGTATGACTTATAATATGCTCGACATGTCTATATAAAAACTGTAAGAATGTTTGGGTATAATGTATAATTCTAACAATAAATTACATAGTATATAGTATGTACTATGGGACTATGTATGTAGTGATGGAAAATGGTAGCAGAAACATGTGTATAAAAAATATGGACATGAGGATCATCGTCAACAGCATCATCGATCTTTATATAGAGGAATAATATGACAAAACTAAACGGACTGAAGATTATTCAAGAAGATGAGGCGAGAATAGGAAGTTGAGTTGAACAAGTTGAAATCTTATACTAAAAGTTTGGCGCATATGTAGAAAGAAGTTGAATACATGTATACGTCATGCAATCACACGTAAACTAGAGTGTATAATAGAGAATCAGATCAAATAATAATATTACTTTCACGATATAGAATCTGATCTGAGCTCTCAAACTCAAACTCTCCGCTCCATTCTCAGGTAAAGGTAGAATACATGTATAGTAAAGGACATTATAATACGAGACGATGATAGTTGAGCGTAGTTGAGTATAACTAGTTGAATTGAATTGGGCCGAGTTGAGTGTAGTTGAGAGGTGGGAGAAATGTGAATCTGATCAAGTGTGTAGCTGAGCTGAGTTGAGCTACGTTGAACTGAAGTGAGACGCGAGAGCATTCCAGTGGAGTTGAGTCATGTGTAAAATGACCTGATTTGAATTTGAAGCTGTAGCAAAAGAAGAAGTGGTGGGAAAAGAAGGATCAAACTCAATATCACATTATTATACTCACTCTCCTCTCTTTCTGTAGACTATTCAAGTCCCAAGTCATCGTACAATATGTATGTGTGATGTATACAATAGCTAGGCAAGAGCAGCACATCAACATCATCATCACCATCAACATCAGCAACAACGGCAATTATTACAAATATTGCGTATCTTTTATGCGCATCCATGATCCATAATAGAGATACAGATACCTACATAGTGTGCACATAAATGTACAGACGGATCGCCCATATTGGAAATTACACCTGAATGGAATCGTGAAATTTTCATCCAAGATGATGATGAAGCCAGGAGCAAAAGAGCCAAAGTCAAAATGCCAAACCAGTCAGTCCGTCAGTCAGTCTATAAGTTTGTAGTTGTGCAAAAACCTCGTATAGGTAACTAGTAGACATAGTAGTACTGTAGTACGACAATGGACCCTCCTCAAAGCATTTCATCATGATCATCATACATATACATAATATACATGTAATACCGAAGAACTTTCAATTGAATGGAATTGAATTGAATGTCTTATAGTGAAGAAACTATACAAGAGAGTAGGAAATGAAGTGCAAGGGTAGAAAGAGAGAGAGGTGGACTACAGCACTAGAGATTTGCATATTTTCTGCATCAATGAACTTGTTGTGTACCTCGACTTTATTTCATTTTTAATGAAACAGAGAATATTCAGAATGATGTATCGTAGGTCCGTGTTTATGTTCCTACAATGTATTATCTATATCCTCTAAATATGTACTCTATACACGCTCTAGGTATATCCATTATACGGACTAGAGTACATGTATACACAGAATTTTTCAGACATAGACTGTATGTCTGTATAAAAGAATCATGTGTGTGTGTGTGTGTGTAACAGTCAACAGTCAACACAATTTATATCTGCCTCATGGCAATACATACAAATAGGAAAATGCAAAAAAGCGGTCGACATGAAATGAAACGGCGAAAAAATGTGTACTTACTCCAACAGCAACACATCAACATTCCTTATAAGAGCATTCAATTTTTTAAGGAAAAGAAGGAACGAAAGGAAAAAAGGAGGATGGATTTGGTTTCGGCAAAATAATGTTGAAAAGATGCAATATTAAAACATTATCAGCAAACATGCAACTGTATGTATGGGTATATCCAAAATTCAAACATCAAGCCAAAAACTCAAACGTTATGTCTCAGGAAGAATTTAGTGAGTATGTATGCACTTACATATTTACATTATATATACATTGTTACAGGCTGTGACTTTGCAGGCTGAATTTATTTCCAGATGTTAACAGTGTTTGATATAATGTGTAATTGTTGCTATGCTATTACGTGCATTGATTTATACGTTTGTACATTGTACACTGTACACACTATGCATGCATATGAATACGGATACTTGAAGTGCGGATATTTGGTAGAAATAAGTAATATTCCAATATTTCATGACATTGGCATTGACTTTGACCGTTCTTTGTATATTGAAGTTTGACGACTGTGCATAAATGCCGTAATAATAATAATCACAACAATATTATTAAAACTTCATCGTAGATTGTAAACTGTGTGTCATTGTTTTACTACTTTTTGTATTTATAGTGCTAATGATAAGAGTAAATAGGGAATATGCAATAAAATAAAAAGATGTAAGGCAGATTTCTCGTCCGTGAGAATCTTTGCTTTCTTCCTGGATCGTCAACATGTGCAATCGTCTAATTACTCAACCAAACTTTGCACGTTATAACTAGTGTTCTGATGTATGAAAGAAAAAGCAAACGTATGAAAGGACACAGTCACATTTTAACGTTAACCATGTGCCCTATGTGCAGTGCACAAAAAACAAAACTTGATGAGACGCATAATACATAGTATGTATTACATAGTGTACGTTGTACGTGTATGTAGTGTAATAGCGGGCACTGAAAGTATGTATATAGAGAGCGAATAGTTACGACTGGCAATAAAAACAATAAAAATTCATGATGATCACTGCAATCTAGTATTTAAGTACCCAAGATTGTAGAATATTATTATAATATTATAAATTATAAGTATATATTATTAAGTTCGTTTGAGCAGAGATTTGAGAACTTGAACCTGCGTGTGAATTTACATTACATTATATGATGCGTAATCAAATGATTAAAAGTCGTAATGATGATGTTAAACTCCTTGAGAGGGTGAGCTGACCGTGGCTGGTCAATTAAGCAAGTACTATGATAAAAGATAAAAGGATTTACCCTCTCTCTCTCTCTGTTTTTCATTTTCATACGACGGGACAATCAGCTCATCATTAACATGAGCATCAACAGGATATTTCTTCTTCTTCGTTCGTTTCAAATTGGCATTTAACTCATTTGCAAAGCATCAAAATTCATGTACACGACTCACATCACATCTCACATCTCTATATAATACGTAATATATTATCCACTATCTTCATCTTAAGCGTAAACATTTACTCCGAATTTTCATATTACATAATATATATTAAATGTTAATACAACTTTCATCTTGTTTGTGCTTAAAATTCTGCACCAAGATTTAAATTGAACCCTTTTTACATTTTAAATCTTATTCTTCTCCTTCATCTTTTCATCTGCAACTTCATGCGAAAGAAACAGAGAAAGATGGAAGATTGCAGATTATCCGATACTTTTTGTTTCATTGTGAGCATTAAAGTATTTTCTGAGATGATAATAATAATTATGATGGTGATTACTGATTATTACATGGTTGTGAGAGTACATGAGCTCTCTCAATGATCATTGATCAATGAAATATTAAACGAATAAATGAAGTGATGGCAACTCATTTGCTGAAATCTACATGTCCAAATCGACTCTGTAGAATTTCCTTCCCCGGTCCATTAGAATATGACGCGATGCAGCAGAAAAATAGCAAAACAGCATTAGAGTTTGTATTTTGGGGTTTCCAAGGTTAAAAGCAATACAAATATTTTTGTACCCTATTGTAAGAAATAACCTTTAACTTGCGACAAAATCGCATTCGTATGTATATTGTAATCAAAAATCGAATGAAAGTGCTGCTTTTTGATCAACTTTAAGTCAATGCTTGGTAAAATTTACAAACAACTTGGTAAAAATGCTGAGCACAATTTGTCTGTTGCACTGACTCAAGATATTAAGTTTTGTACAAATTTATACACAGTCCCTCCATACTAAAAGCCCACTATTTATTTTACGTTATGGGGTGCTTATACATAAGTTGAACTTTGACTATTGCTGGACTGTATACGGAGGCGCAGGAACATAATATGTGTGTATTATATGTACAACTAATCTACGACTAGTTATTACACATTATATACATACATTGTGAGCAATGAGCAGAGATTGCAGGCTTCAATTTTGAATTATTATAAAGCTATGTGTGCATATGCATTATCTATGCTTGCAAAATAGTAATAATGGTGATGATGATGATAGTAATAATAATAGGAAAGAAGTCAGGAGTAATAATGAATTGAAAATTGGTAAAAGGTATAAAGAAAAGTAAGAAGATGACTATAGTTACTTACCAGTGTGGAGTCTACAGTGGGCTTTGAGATGCGAGGACTTGGTATATACCTTTGTGCATCCTGAAATCATGGAATAAATGTTTAGAATCCTCATTTGGTGGATGATTATAGGTATTAATCCGAGCATGGCCGAAGGCTTCGTCTCGTCAAGCAAGTTTATTAACTCTGTCACTCATATCTTGCTCAAATTAACATTTTCTCTCTCTCTCTCCCTTCGTCTACTCTTTAGCATCTATGTATATAACATAACATCTTCTATTCGATTCTCTCATCTATTTCTGCGTCTGTGTTTGTGTTGACTCTTGACTTGACTTGTGAGACGTACGTACGTACGTCTGTCTTGTCAGTGTGTTCAAAAGTATGTATACAGACAACATAAAACATATTTTTTGAATGGAGAACAGAACAGAATCGGAAAGAATGGAAGAGCAAAAACAGCAGGCATAAACACATTTTCAGTCAACTATTAGACACCACCGAGAAATAAAAACCCATTTGAAAACTATATTATTATATTATGTATGTATGTATGTACAATGTACATCATCATCTCATCCTCAGAGTCATCATCATGTTATCATTATTATTACTATACTGTTGTTGTTATTGTTATGCATGTTGACTCCTTGCGATTGTGGATCGGCTCATTCTTTTTGCCAGCTCAAGTAATTTCATGGCATACAGTCGCCCCCATCTCCCCTCTTAGCATCTTGTATTATTTTCTGTTTTATTGTATTATATTAGAGGCAGGCAGTCAGCATCGAGACAACTCAAGTCAAGTCAAGAGTCAACTTGTGGGACTAATTGAGTTTTCCATAAAACTTCCCTTTTTCATTATCATCAACTTTTCGTCGTCGTTTCGCCATTCGGTACTCATCTATTTTCAATGTAAAATGTTTACTCAATTTTCCTCATTTATTTTATATCCTCAATCTATTATGTATATACTGACTATGCAACTCTGACGATGGCGTCAGATTTGTTTTGGAGTTGTATTAAAGTTGAAATCGTAACTAACCTTTCGTTACTTTCTTGGCGAAAATATAAAGGCAATTTCACTGAAATCTTTCATACTACATATGTTTTTTCAAAATTAATACCAATTTAGACACACGACTTTTAAAGAGAGAGAGAGAAAATTTCTAACAAGTAAAGTTTAAAAATAAAGCTTAAAATCAAACAGTTCTTACCAGGGTAGTCACAATGATGAATTCTCCTTTTTTCCAGCTCAGGATTGTTCCTGCGATTGTAACGAGGAGTTGGGGTAACGACAAGGTTGTGGTTATGATTAATACCGGGAATGGAATCACTAGAATTGTGGTTGATTTGAGTGGTGGTGGTTGCTGAGGTGGCGGACGAACGGACGTTATTATTGGTATTTTTATTGTTGTGGTTGGTGAGTGAGGAGTTGCTGCCAGCGCTTTGAGTTTCACCCTCACTACTATTGTTATTATTGGTATTGTTATGGTTACGTTGGTTTTGACCGCTCGAGGAAGTTGAGCCCGGGACCTGGCTCGACAGCCGACTCAAGTTGCTGGAAATAACAGCCTTGCTAAAGTAGGGAGGTGGAGGGGTTCGTCTTCTTGCGACCAGCGACTCCGTACCTGGAGATCCTAAAATGGCTTTAGTCCCATTCCTTAGATTTGCAACTTTTACTTCTAACCATTTTATTACTATACAATTTTTTTCTACGTAATATTATTATTATTATGATACTAAATGAATATATACATGATGTTTATTTACCTGGATCAGAGGAGGGTGGCGTTGGAGGGATGTAAACTCGTGGGGCAGTGGCGTAGGACATTTTGAGGTTGGAATAGCGATACTGATGAATCGAGGTGTTGAGTTGGTGACCTGGATTTTGACCCTGACCTTCGGATGATTGTTGATTGGGGTTATTGCTGGGACAACTAACATTTACATTGACATTAACATGGTTGAGGAGGAGGGAGGGTGGTGGAGGAGTTGAGTGGTTATAGTGCATATTTTGTATAAGAAAATGTTGTTGTTGATGTTGTTGTTGTTGCTGCTGCTGCTGCTGTTGTTGTTGTTGCATGTGTGACTGGTGAACAACAAGTTGATGTTGGTGTTGATTTTGATTTTGACTTGCTGGTTGGATTTCGTCAAGGAGGGAGGGTAAATTACTAGCACTGGATCCGGCCAGAGATGTAAAATCTCCAAAGACGTCTGCCGAGTTGGGGTTGCCATGGGGATTTGGCTCCATCTTGACAATTTCGTCCCAGGGGGGAAGGGAGACGGGGGAGGGGCGAAGGAAGACGTCATCATAAATCGAACTGGGACTCGGCATCGCCGACACATTCCCGGTAGAAACTAATGGATTGTACATGTGGTGCGGGTGTTGACCTTGTTGGCTTTGGTTTTGGTTCTGATTTTGATTTTGGCTTGGGGCTTGGGATTGATGCGGGTGGTGGTGGTGGGGATGATGGTGCGAGTGGAGAACCATTCTGTGGTCAAGGGAGGAGGAATGAATATCGGGACTCATCACGCCGCTTCCGGGTCCAATTCCTAAACCAATACTCCCCACCTCTCGCTTGATTCGGTGCTTGTTCAGATAAATATCCAACTCATGCTTGTCCTAAAGAAGAAAGAAAAAACCACCATTAGTTGATTCTTGATTTAATAAGTATCGTTGGAAAAAATTCTTCCCATGCTTACAAATTTTAAGATGATAAGATACACTGTGCAGTCTATAGTTATACATTTAGTGCAGGGCAATTTTTTTGCAGGATGTGTTTTGTGCTTTCGTGTTTGGATTTTGCCGTATCATATATTTTGGGGCAGTTAATGATTGTCTAATTTTTCCTTTTAGAGAAAAGCCGCAGCTCAACCATTTTAATGATGGGAATGACAAAGAGCCGCGTTTGAAACGTCAAGTCAATCAAATTTTAGTAGCTAATAATCCAGCCAAATATGGTGACTACCCAGTTCAAACTTGGTCATTTATGCTCATGCATCTGTTTACACATATCAGCATATCAGCACTATAATATGCAATATAATACGCATCCATTCATACTCACATCAAACTAAATTCGAGTAGTAGGTACATTTGTTGACTGTGGATTGGATAATGCATCAAGCAACATCACATTAAACATGTATTACAATAATATTGTAGAATATTGCTTACAATATATCATATTTCGTATAGAGTAACAGTTGATTAAATTTTCTTGTTATTTTCATCCTCCGTTCTTTCGTCAACCACGCGTTTGCCATTTAGATTCTCCAAAAAAATCCAGACATTCATGAAAGGAGGTAAAACAGTCATTATCCTTTTCCTTTCTCAACCCTCAAAGTTTGCCAAATTATAGCTTCACTTTAATGTCAAGTTAAACCCCATTTTTTTAACAAAGAAAATTGTTTGCTATGCACGTTTGCACGGTGTGCATATCTACATAACTTGTATGCAAGTTAGATGCGTTACAATAATATAATCATAGTTTATAAAGATGATGGTCACGATAAAAAATGCTCTTCTTAACTACTCGCCACCTTCACCTTCATCCAACATTACATTGCCTTTCTCGTCGGAGAGAAACGAGAAAATCCTCATTATTTATTAAATGTGGTGCATGATCACGCATTTACACCTGAATGGTCCGAAACAACTCTATTAAATAATATCTAAAATGGCAACAGTTGAAAGAAGCTCATCACAAACGTTTTTGACTTTCTTTAAATTTCAAATTTCTTATTGTTGGAAAAGCAACGCATTGTATAGAAACGTACGGCATACCTACAAAATACAAACCAGGAACCAAGCAAGTTGGTGATTTAAAATGACCTTTTGCCTTCCTCCACCCGTAATTTGATCTCAAGATCAGTCAATGTACATTGTACATAGTTATTTTATTGAAAATAGAAACAAGTGTCGAAAAGTTTTACTTGACAGCCGAATCTTCGATTCTCACATGTTACAATTGAATTTATTTCAATTTGCAGCAGTAAAAAAGCAATGAATTTTCGAGTGACTTGCTTTGACTTGAGCGACTCCGTATGACCCTGTCACAATTCTTCAATTTTTAGTTTGAATTTGCGTCCTTTACACAAAACACAGTCAGCTGCAGTACATGTTCGTTTTATACAGAACGATAGTACGTAGTACGTACACATTACACACATACAATAAATAACAAATGGGAAAGAGGTAAAGTGGAGAACATTGAAATTCCAAAGAAATGCATAAAAAATCTACACACTTTACACGGAAAATCCAGATGATACGCATCAAACAAGGAAAAATTATGATGTGCACTGCATTTTCTATTATCACGTACATAAATGAGGAATATTTGAATTTTGAATGAAGAGTGGACTGTCGGCTTCCAGTCTCTCGCCTTTTCTTCACAAGCAAACCACCAAAACATATAATATGCAGATGTACATTGTACATACAGTACACAACATACACAAAAAAGAACCAGAAGAAGAAGCCAACAGTTGATACAGAAAGACGGAGAAGAGGAATAAGAAGGTGCATCACAAGGGGGAAATAACTTTACAAGCTTATTGCACACCGCGGCATTTATGACTCTTTCCACCTCTTCATCTTCCTCAAGTTTACACATACATATGGGAAGTATGCATACATAGGATTTGAAATGGATGTTTCGCTGGATGTCTGTGTTTCTTTAGAGAAAGAGAGAGAGAGAGAGAGGAGTCACCCTTCACCATAAATGTTTATTGTGCATGTAAATATTCCCAAGTATCTCATTCTCTTCCGTCTCCATGTTCCTAGCCCATGTTTCACCTGTGATGATATCGATCTATGCAAATGAGGGGAAGAGGAGCAGGAGGCTCCATTACCCCATTTACCTTATCTCACACACAAACACAACAAAGGCAAAGACAACTAGAACAACGACAACAACGACGACGACAACAAAAACAAATGCAACAACAACCACAACAACAACACCAGCAAAACTACAAGACAAAGAAGATGAAGAAGAAAAGGGAGCCTCTAATACACATTACACACATCTCATTTTTTTCAACTTTCTCCATATAGTTTGTAATGACCCTGACAATGAACAATGAAAACAAGCCACACTACATTTTCATTTTCGTTGTCACACTCGTTGTTCCAGGTCATTCCCATGTCACTCTCATTTTCTCCCGAGCTAAGATAGCAAAGCAACCAGGTAAATGTGAGACAAAGACAAAATGTATTTGCATATACATACGTATATGCGAGTGCACTCTGAGATGCGCTCTGCTGACTTTATTTACATATGTAGCATAACGTACATTTCCTATTTTGCAAAGTACCATCAATTAACAATCAACGAAGAAAACGAGTCAGAGACTTACTGCTTATTGCACAGTATAGCTAATACGAAGGTTGCGCTGGGCAGCCTAGTCTGGGCTCAAAATTTCCTTGCTTTTGTATAGACTTTTCCTGGAATATCAAAAGTTGAGAGCTAGCTTTGTCCAATACGTATGTATAGAATTTTGGTGCCACAACGAGATGGAAAACCTGGAGCACAAAATATCTGTAATATCCATGTAAAATGTGTGTACGAGAGAAAAGCACAAATAAATACTCAAATAAGTCGGTCATTGTCATTACATTACATTACATTACATTGTATTTGCATGGGGCATAAATTCCGTCAAATATGGATTGGACTGGTGAGGCAATGACATTAAATGTCCTAAACATATGTAAGTATGTACTTATGTATACACATATACAGATAATATGCATACATATTCCGTACATTTTCACATACCCAGATGTTCTCCACGGGCTCATAATGTAATATAATGTTCTCTTTGAAGATGCTGGCAGTGGGCAATATCTCGCAATGGAGTTGCCATTCAAAAGGCGGCAAGCCAGTCAGGCTGATTAATTAGTCGTAAAACTGACCAGTAAAGCTCCATTAACAAGATGAAGAGCTCACTTCTCTCCCTCGCTGCATTCGTCATTTGCGCTTGTTGGAGATGGTAGGAAATAACTGGAGACTACAGACACGTGGCCTTACACATATGATCAAAGCTATATATCTACATAACCATACACTATACATTATACATGTATGTACTATATATGCATCATACGAACAAGTAAAAACAGTGAAATATGCCCAAAAACCTCAAAGCATTAAGGGAAAGAGCATGTGAAGATCTTATATAGCATCGGCCGTATACAGTACAGATAGATCTTTCTTTCCTCGATTTCCCCGTGCATTGTCGTAAATTGAAAAAAGTTAATTAATTTAAATCATTTCGCCGTCCTGATGGGACGGAGTCAGTATGGAGATTGGATTTTTCGTGGTAAACAAAAGACGGTCAACATTGCTATCATCTTTATAAGTTTTTCGGCAAACTTGGTTATCGCATATCACATATGCGGCGTGTTCTAACATTTACTGCGTCTATGTATATCTATACAGTATAGTTATCAACTTTTGTGCGTAAAACCTTGTATGCATACGTATAAAATATTCTATAAAGTCAAGGTGTTATACATATATGTATTTGGTAGTTTTACTTTCTAGAGAAAAAGATTAGAGTTTGGATATTGAAATTTTCACGCGCTCTGTATGCAAATTTTTTGGAAAAACTTTCCTTCAACATCTTCCTTTGTCGCATACACACATACATATACATATATACGTTTCCGCATCCAATTCTGAGCCAGTCAGAGAGACAAAGTAAGTATATTGTAAAGAGCATACAAAGTATGATCATTGTCATATCTTGCGTACCGTAGTAGGTAACTGTGGGATGGATGAGGTCTACGTTGAAAATTACATTGTGACTAAAACAAACAAGATGCCTCACATTTACTCCTCAAGTTAACTTGCACATTATACACTATGCATTTTTTATACATTAAAATACATGCAAAATTTGTTTTTAAAATGTAAACTGGATCAAGTTAAAATTGCAAAGTTGCCTTGGTATTTTGTGTACACAGAAAAGGAGCGAAAAGGACACGAACAAATCAAGTGAGAAAAGTGAGATAACCTGGAGGAGGAAGCCACGATTTGATTTGGATTTGGATTTTGGCTTGTGGGAATAACGATGAGGAGGATGATAATGTGTTTTCAGCTCCTCTAATTTTTTTATTGTAATGCATACATGTGTGCATAAATATGATACGTCGTCGTATCTACATTTGTTGCTGTTTAGATGAAAAAAATGTAAAAAATCCTAGATACTTCCCCAGTATGTACAATGTACAACTATATGTAAGTGTACTGTAATATAATGCTTGTAATTCTGTAGTGTTGAAAGTTTTGTGAAACGGCACATCTTAATAAATTAGAAAGGCCTTTACACTTTACACTTGTACTGCTAAATATGAGCAGGCAGGCAGGGAGAACCCTGACGGTGGAACATTATTTGGGCTTTCCTTGTGTTGTGTCAGGAAAATTTATTTGCCACACATGTATGTATTACGACCAAATCACAAGATAAAGACAAAATTGGAGGTGCCAGGAGAGAGAGTGAGAGAGAGAGAGAGGGAGAAAAACAATTTATCTTGCACCTCACTCACTCAGTCACTCCATTCTTCATTACACATGATATGATGTATGCATACATATTTGTACGTTGGAAAAATTTCTTCTGTTTTAAGCATTTTGCTAGTTTTGGCTGACTTTTAAGCTACAGACATACTTGCACTCATACTTACATACATATGACATATGTGTGTAGTTACTCTAACAGCGGACAAGGTTAGGTTGTTTGTTGGAACTTTTTGGAAAATGAAAAAAGCGGGGCCATAAGACAAATGGAAAGAAAAGATGAAGGAGACTGACGGAGGGCGGTGAAGAGAAACGGTATTATGTATTGCATTGTATTACGAGATTTAATATTTAATGCAAGTTCCTCTCCTTTTCCCGGTAATAATGCGCTGAGACACAGTCCTCTCTTCTCGTCTCTTCTTGTCTCCTCTTGTCTCATCTTGCGTCTTGTGTCTTGTGTAATGGCGAATGTCTGTCTATGTTAAAACCTAACGCGGATGATGATGACTTATGACGGAAAACGCCTTGCATTGTCCCATTGTATCATACACGTATAATGTGTATGGTTACGTCTACACACTTTTCGCCGTAAAAAGTATTTCCACCTCCAGTCATTTCACCATACAAAATTCATCTATGCATACTGTGTGGCTTGTACATATGGTAACTACATGCATAATATATACATATCATAATACTATAAGCTTGTAGGATAGAAGAAATAAAAACAAGGGGTTGCAAACTCACTCCACTCGCTATGACTTCAATATGCGGCATTCCGTACCACATTAACGATTAAAAGACCACAAGACATTTTCAAGTTCATCCTAGTTATTAGTATATATGTAGAATAATATTCGTGTTGTACAAAAAACGTTATGAAATCCTGCCTGAAAACATGTACATATGTAGCTCTGTGAAAAAACTTTGGTGATTTTTGGAGTAAAATCAACATGAAGGTTTGCACTGGTAAGTAACTATATTGAAAATATGTACAATGTACATACTTTATAGGTATGATGAACATGTCAGTGTCAACAATTTTTTGCAGAATTTGTTTTACATAAAAATTCACAATTTTCATTTTCCAGAGTTGGAGAATAGACAAACGGAACGAAGTAGAGAATTTTTAAAGGTACGTTGGAGGGGAAAGAGACATTGCACACTGAGAACAGACAAGCGGAGATAAATATAACAATGAGCCACAAACATGTGTGACATGATACCTGGAGTGAAGAGTGAACAATGAACAAGCATAAAGTTATCAAAACTCATAAAGGTCTTCAAATAAGAGAATTTTTATGAGGAATTATTTTCGATCCGATTTGTACCGGTTTTTACATTAGATTGGCAAAATTTGTTAGAGGTTAGCAAAAAAAAGGTCAGAGGGAACAAAAACTTCATTGCTGTAAAGACACTGTGCGTACAAAATAATATCTTGTAGTTACATTATCTTAAGAAATAATCCAGGATAGACAAGCAGAGTACCAACAGTTTTTACTTACAGTGTTACTTATGAATGGAAATTGGATATTCAGTTTCTCCTTATTCACACAAGCGCTTCAAATCTTAAACTATGAACTCGAAGGAAGAAGTTTGTAAAGTTGGTCGAATAATGAGACTTGATGAAGACATTTCCCTCAATATTCTGCACATAATTGGCAGGAGACAAAACTACACAAGTTTTACATCCTTAGTTATGGAACTCCAAGCTTAATATTCGGTCTATAGAAAGTACATGTAATATATTTCGGCCTCCAAAGCAGACAGCGTGAAAATGAAGTTGAAAATGGAAACGACGACGACTTGAAACTTGAAAATCATTGAAATCATGCCGAGGAGTGAGTGACACAAACGTGTTGGCACTGTTCATAACTGCTTGCTGTTACCCTCATCTCCGCTCCTCACCACAGTTCTTCAGACAATACAGCCAATCAAGACACTTCCAACTATGTACATAATACATAGTATGCATTCTTGCAAAATCCTTTCCATCCGCAGAGAGCTTTCACTTTTACTACATTTTCATGTCGGAATCTCCGCTTTTCTTCCGTATTATATGTATTCTTCAACAAAATTGTCACTGCAAAGTTTCTCTCTGCAAAAGACGCTGCGGACACTCACGATAGTGGCCTCTTTATACACAGTGGGAATATTGCTGCATAAAAGTCGATAAAGAGAGTTGAAACGAAATAAAAAAATAAAAAAGTCGCACATACTAACTATTAACTATGTATACAGTATGCACACACACAAAAAGTACGTAAGTGCAAACATATCGTGATGGTATTTATGTATACAATTAGATATATTGCAGCGGTAAAAATACGTAGCATTTGTAAACGGATTGTACCTGCACACATAGTGCATGTACATGGGAAACACAGTACATTTTGTATGGACAGACTGTCGAGTGGATTTGAATTCGAAAGTGCCACCAAATAGACAGGGATATGTGTCACCCAGGAAGAATTATGAGCGTAGGTCAACGTCGTATCATCTTCTTTTCTCCTTCTCCGTCTTTGTCTCCTTTTTAAAACAACTGTAGCCTTTGACTATCTCTCTCGCTCTCTAGCTCTGTCCTTCTTTCTCTTTCTTGTGTGAATGTGCATCAGTCTATCTGTACAGAGAGGATAGACAAAATGACAATGACAAGGGATTCCGCGTCATTTCAGACTCACAACCACAGTACGAATGAGAGTGAGGCACACAAGATTTGTATACATACATGCATGAAGCAAGTAGTTGATGTATATAAAGGGGCAGCAGGTTTCATTCTTTGAGAAAACAGATAGAGAAAAAGATCGCGAGAGAAACAGAGACAGAGAGCGAGAGAGAGAGAGGCAGAGAGACATGTTTGGACAAACCTGAGACGGTCAGAGTGAGAGCAAGAAAGGGTAGACATACTCACACGCACCATGGCATGAACTAAACTGCAGCCACCAACTAATTCATGATGGGATATTCGAAATAGGGCTGTAAATCAAGATGTTTATCAGCAGAACACTAAACCGACCTCAACTCACTCCAATAATACAGTCAGTCACTGTAATAATATACAGATAGATAATACACTATATTATATGTAGTTAGAGGTCCAAGAGCAGGGAAAAAGTGTTGAGAAAAGTTGTCCCTGGCAGACTTTTTCTTTTTCTTCTTCTTTTGCATCTTCTATTTCTTCTTCTGATCCGAATTCTCTACTTCCTCACGTTTTTATTCTTGTTCTAATGTATACTTTAAATAAGTCTATAGATGTGTGTGTGTGTGTGTGTGTATCGAGAGTTTTTCTCCAGACTTTTCACAAAAGTTGATATAAATGTCATATACGAAATATATGTGTATCGTATAGTTATGTAATATGTAATCTAAAAACCCTTTGGTTTGAATCTACATGTGTACCTAAATGCAACAAATAAAAAGTATAATAGAGTATAATATCAAGTGTCTCAGCACTTACGCTTTCGTTTTACCAATTATCCCCACATTTAGCTCTCTCCTTAACCTTGGAGCTGCGTACCGAGAACCGAGAAGAAGATTGAAAATTGAGAGCATGTATATTGTATATACAAGATACAGGAATTCTCATCAGTCATACAGTTAACTTTGAACTTTTTCTTGGCCTTCTTCGACAATATTTCTACGTACTCCGTATCTATATGTACATACATATGTAATACTTGCATTTAACCGTCTTAACTGGAAGAGAAAAAGCAGTTTGTTAAGGTGAAACTTGAGCTGGAGCTCCTTGAAGTTGAAACTTGTCTGTCTGTTGGGTTACAAATTGTAAGTTCTTCGGAGTAAAATATATACAATACATATACACGTACAACGTACAATGTACATGTATAACTAACTACGAGTAGGTATGTATTATGTATCTATGTAGTCCGAGTTGTTTGTGGGATAGTTTTGCAAGTTTGACGTTTTGCGTCGGCAGGTTGGCTGGTTGCTTAGTAGAGCAAGAGGTAAATCATGGCATTTATCAAATAAATCCAGTTTCTGGTGAATATGCAGGCGAAAAATGAACAAAATTCATGTTCAGCTTTGGCATGTGGCAATGTTCAAGATCAATTTCATATATTTCATGTAATAAAAGCAATACTTCAATACATATTGTATGTACATGCATAATTTATAGTGAATCTCGTCACAAAATCAAAATCAAATCGAGAACGAGACAAATCAGTTGGCAATCACAGATCAAAAACATTTTTTCGATTGTCATGAAGCACAATAATATGTATGTAATGGAAAAAAGATCATGTTTCTTTTCTTACATATGTATGTATAAATACGTAACAGAATGGGTTTGAATTACACCTTGTTGTATGGATAATGTATCAGTATAGTTATAGCTGGATGGAACATTGTAAAATATTTGAAATAAGATTTGACATTTTCAGTACTTTGACAAAACTTGACTTTTGACTTTCAGTTGAAAACCTTCAAACTACAATACACGATACAAATAATATGAAATACATGCATGTATAATGTATACTCATACTTGGTGTTGGCGGGGATATGTGTAGGCGCAATGGAGTTATTTATGGAGCAGAGTCCAATTATTTCCGCTAGATAATACTATCGGCAAAGCTCCGTGTGAAACGGACTTTTTGAACCAAGTTTGTGCATATCGATATCCTTCTTCTGACTCTGTTTAGATGGATAAAGAGGAAAAGGAAAACAGTCCTGAGCAAAATTCCTTCACGGATATTTTAAATCTGTACTCTGCACGACAAAAGTTCAAAATCACGGGCATATTTGTCAAGTAGTTTGTATCGTTACATATATTAAATAATATTATTGGTGATATTTTCAAGTGTAGGAGTCTTTATTCAAAGTTTTCGTGTCCAGGCCAACGCTTTAAATTTCCGCTTAGCTTATTTTGGAATTTCAATATATGTAATAGTATCATATCGTACCTTTCTTCAAAATTTTGGCCATCAGTTCCCAACTTTCGCCACTTCAGTTTTCAATTTTCAATGTAATAAATTGGACTTGGGATGAGATTGAAGAAATTTCGTTATTTAGGGAAATATTGCAAACTAAAAGTATTTCAGAAAGCATTATAAAAAATTTTTAGATTCTGTCGAGACTACTGCATGCACGATACAGTTATTTTTGCAGCATTTATCAACTCCTTTTGAAACGAAGATAATGCATAGTATCTTGATAAAAATACTCGTTACTGCAATGAGACAATATATATTTTTTTCCGTTCAATTTCATTTCAACTACAGTAACCTAGCAACCAGACCTTTGAATATTAAGTTTGTGTACAATGTTAATAGTATTTATTATGCATGTATTATATAAGCATAGTTCGAATGTACAAAGACAGTGTGGAGAAAAGCATACCAGTTTAACCTCCTCATTCAATCATTCATTCTAGGTTATCATGTTTTTTTTTCTTTTTACAGTTCGAAGAAATTCGTCTAATCTGTCATTTATAATTCGTATCTTTTACAGAGCTTTCAATTACACAATTATATCTTGACTTTTTCTGTTTTTGGGCTTTTTTCGATAATATTACTGTCCAAGAGCATTTTTGAAACTGAGCGTATGTATGTATGTATATGAGTTAGGCATATAATATATTAAAGTTAAGATTTTCGCATGAAGTTTATGCTGAAAAGTTTACATGCATACCGCTCTTGTACTTGTAATTCTGTGAACATTTGTCTGTGTGTAAATTAATTATTTTTCGTAATTTGTAATTCAATTACAGCTTTACACAGCTGCAGTTACTTTCTCTTCCTTGTTTTCACGACATACATATATCAGTAGGAAGGAAACAGTATGTGTATCATATTATGGCAAGATGTAAGTTGTAAGCTGTTGATGCAAAATATTTTGTAGACTTGTATAATTAAAATGAAACACAATTTTTGAAACCACCACCACCACCATGTTTCATCGTGTTCAATGCCCATGTCGGTTATTTGTAGTTGTTGTTGGCCGTGGCAGAAAATGAGCCTGTAGCTGAACTCCAATGTTATGTCGGATACTGATGATGATGATGACGATAAGGATGATGTTCAACCAGAATTGGAATCTGAATCAGAATCTCTCTTTCTCTCTCTTACTGTGAAACTTTTACTTTCGCGTCTTGGTTTTCGTCGTCTCACTCTTCCACCGCCTCTCCGGCATTAACTGCCAGCACACATTCTATTAGGCTACATTTCCCTTCAGAAAAGACTCAACTTTAGTTTAAATTGAAAAGCTCTTTGGTAACTCGAAAATTCGACTGTCGGCCGAATTAAAGATTCTTGGTCTTTGGAATCTTTGGGAAAGTTGAGGAACTTTATGCAAACTCTATACTTATAGTTTCTGCTAACGAGACTTACATAAAGTATACTTTCATGCACACTGCATCACACACTTGCATAAGCATATGTCGGCAATGTAATCATTTTTACTTCTTGAAGGAAAAGCCTGGAAAATGGAAAACTTTCTTCAAGATTTTATTATGATAAGATAACCAGAAACTTGAATTAATCATCACTCTAATCTCAATTATTTCTTGTTATAATACAGATACATAATAATGATGATAAGCTGATTAGTCAATTTCAATTTCCAAGTTTCAAAAAGCGTAAAACGTACCTTCAATTATTATGGTCAAGTTTAAAATAATTATTATTATACAATGTAGGTATATGTTAGATGGGAAAATATCAGGAAAACTATTACAGAAGAAGTATTTGTATCTCGTTTACAAATTATAATTCATCCAAGTTTCAGTTTCTTGTACATTTTTAGCCCATAGCTGAAGGTTTTGACAACCATAGTAATTGCACATCTTGCATAATATATTCACACACAATATTAAATATTGAAAATTGAAAATGAGCTGACTGACAAAATGTCTGTTTTTTAAGGTTACTCAAGCATGAATAAGAAGAAGAGTTAGAATCTGGAAAATTCATCAAACAAAATCAACTCGTCAAATCCAAATCACACTGCATTTACTGGTTTATACATGTAGGATTATGTGGGTAGGTACGTATAATGATCTCATATTTATCTAGGCGAGACATTGCAAGATGAACAGTTGAAAAGCAGGAGCAGACACAAGTTCAAGTTTGAGCTTGTTACCAGTTGTCTACTTTTTTGGCAGATGAAAAGTTCTGCCTTTTCCCTACAGCAAATATCAGTATCTGTATACTGTATAAAGTGGAAAGCAGGAAGCCCTGAACTGGCCCCATTACGAAGGATAGGCAGGCTACACATTACCTTTTCGCCCATAGGTACATATGGCAAAATCCATCCAGAGCAGC
>JAQIVE010002086.1:0-21374 GCA_034698285.1 Sminthurinus bimaculatus | reverse complement strand
AAAAATTGTCAAATCTCATCAAAAATTGTCAAATCTCATCAAAAATTGTCAAATCTCATCAAAAATTGTCAAATCTCTTCAAAAATAATCAATCCTGTCAAACCTCATCAAATTTCTATGGGATTTCATAAGATTTTTTTCAAACGGTGAATCTTTATATTCAGATTTTATCCAGAATCTTCGAGATTCGAAGCATTAAGTATCCTAATTTTATAGCAGTCGTCCATACTCTCAATTCACACACTGACTGGCGCTGTACAGGAATTCCATTCGTCAAATATCAATATTGTTGGACTAATAATAAGTATTATTGCTGCATGTCCAACTTTTCAAGGTTTATTGAATTTGTTGTGTTGACTGTTTTTAGAGAGGTTTCGCAAAAATAGTTTGCTTCACAAGAGAAAGAGTCAAGGATGTCGAGTCGCCGTCGCCATTTTCCCCTCTTTTTCTTGTTATTACACCGTATTATGCTCTAGATGATTTGATTAGAGACAAAAAAGAGTGAAAAGGCAGGAAATTGTACATATTATATTTACTTGTATGCATCATGCATACATATGAAAAAGGAGAGAGAGAGGAGATGCTAATTTAATGTCATGAAATGGAATGGAATTGAAACTCCCACATGGAGAAAGGAGAGAAGCAGCAGGGAGAAAAAGAGCAAGATTCTCCATATATGTACATGTGTAGGTTATATACATTATACATACAAAAGAATTCAAAAACATCTTTTGAATTTTAGATGATGCTCTCCGCTCCTCGTTCCTTCTCATCCTCTCCATTTTCCCTGTACTTCGCATCATATCTAAGTATGTACATGCATGTGAATAGTGAATACAGAAAATAGCCTAGACGATAGCCTGGTTGATAGTATCAAATTTTGATACGATCTTTTCTTTCTATAGCAATTTTGCATATTATATGTGTGTGAATTTCTGCGTCTTCTTTTGTATGCACGTATTACCTATACGCTCATGTTTCGTCATCATTTTCTCTGGAAAGAAATTGAATCTCTCGCCTGTTGCTTTTCCCAATTCAGTTTTCTCTCCATCTATTCAGTGTGCAAAGTACACAAAAAGATGGGAAATACAGAGAAAGAGAGCTTTCACCATCTTTTTAAAGCCTTCTATACGTACAATACCCCTCATTGTTGTTGTCTCCTCTCTTTCCGGCTTTCCATTCGCCTCCTCCTCCACCTCCTCCTGCTGCTGCTGCTCCCATAATACATATGTACTTTTTCCCATTCTCTTTGATATAATTTTGAAGAGTACAGGATTTCCTGCCGTGTATTTATTATTACGTCCCTTCTTCTCCGTTTCCGCTTTTACTCTCCCCCGTTTTTGTTCCTCTGCTTTTGTTCTGTTTCTGCTCCCCCGTCTTCCTGTTTGGCTTATTGCACAAATAATGCGCACTCCACAATAAAATAACTCAGCAATATTTAATGCTGTGCATTGTTCGCACAGCATTTTTATTCTTCCCATTTTTCAACTGTTAAACAGTAGGCGTCTATAAATTATATCTATGCATACTGTTACTCTGTCCTGGGCTTTTTGTGACTGTAATTCTAATTATTGCTCGTGGAATTTGATTTTCGTCACGATAATATGTACAATGTACAATATGTAATATATGTATGTATTATGAGATGAAAGAAGGAGCAGACTTTTTTCCGTGGAAAAAATTAGCAGCACAGCCAGACACTTCCTGTCAACTTTATATAATCTGAAATTTACAATCAGGGATTTTGTCGCCTTTGATTTTTAAGGGGGAAAAGTTAATTTGGATAAAAAGAACAGGATAAAAATCCTAAAAGGTGTCAATCTAATAGATAAGGAATAAAATAAGAAATAGAGCAAAAAATAGAGTAAAAAATCCCTGTTATACAGAAATTAATGGAAATGAATGGTCACAAATTGCAAGATATTGTAAACTGCCTTGCTTATTGAAAGTCTTCAGGCCTTCAATTTTACTCGGCTTCTGTGCCTCGAGTTGAGCCATTTTCAAAAAGTCCTTAAAATGGAGGACAAAAAAATAAAATAAAGTTGAAATAAAGTCCTTTCTGATCGTTGCACAGTCGTCCGCGTCTCATTGTCAGTAAAAAATTGACGTTCACTCGAAAAAACGTCTTGTTTTAAAATTTCGTTCATGCTCAAAAAGAATACGAATAAACACAAAAAGGCGTTAAAAATAAATACAATACGCTATTAGCTATTACCGTATCAAAATGCAAAGCTCGTAAACATAAAACAGCAATAAAAATTGCTTCCCTTGGAAAAAACAGTTGGAAAGTTTCATTATGAGGTTTTGCTGCTTGAAAATAAAATTAAATAAAAACAAGAAAAAGTTTATTGTAAGTTGACACAAGAAGGAGCAGGACCATAAAAAATGTTGTACGGTTTAAGACTTCTTTTGTGGAAGAACTGGAGGATTCAGTCGAGGAGCAAGTTGTCCTTGCTTTTAGAAATCATGGCGCCAGTCGCATCTGCTGTGCTGTTCATAACTTGCCGGTTTTGCTTAAAGTGGACAGATATTGAGGAACCAACAGAATTTCCGGCATTCAGCATTCGAGGGAATCCCTCAGCCGTCATTCAAAAGAATTGCAGTATTATTTACTATACGCCAATGGACGAGCTGACTAACACGACAATGTCTATTGTTGATCTCAACTTTTTCAAAAAAGACGGACTCAACTACACGTGTTAGAGATAATTCAAACATATACATAAATGAATACACTTTCATTTGGCAACTTGTTGGTCGTGAGTTTAATTTTTCATATTTTGTTCAAAAAATTGACCCTGGTTGTGTTTGCAGTTAAAGGATTTGCAAATGAGACCGAGATGGAGAAAGAGTACCGAAAAAGTGTGGTTGGTCTGTCGGGGAGCGGAAATGAAACTACTTCACCCGTCCTCGCCGGCATTGTTGTGTACACCAATTTTCGCTGGGATTCTGGTCAACATGTCCCGCTGTCCAGATCCAATAAAGTTCAGGTGAGGTTTTGTGTAACAATTTTTAATTCGCAGTCGACTAGACTTGTTGCATGTACATACCAGTTTTTAAAAGGATAAACTTTGTCAGTACAAAATCAGAATGCCGGCATTACAAAGGGATTTGTCTTATTCCGAGAGTCGACTGAGATTGTACCCAGGATGGAATGAGGACAAAGTCTACGAGACTTTTAAAACGTCTGGACCAAGAAACAGAGAAAAGGCAGAGGGCGGAACTCCAGGTAGGTATTTATTTATAACAGTAACAGTTCAGTTGATAGGCCACCTGCTTTTATCGTTAGTTAGCTAAACGTCATGAGATGCGGACAAGTACAAACACAGATCAAATGTTTGGGAATCTAGTTTTACAAGTATACGAATTTTGGTTTCGTCGATCGGAGTTAATTTTGTAATGATATTGCAGACCATGACAAAAAGATGCTTTTATAAAGGTCCAAAATGACGGGAATTTTTAAAAAATGACCAAAATGACCGGAATTTTTCAAAAATGACCAAACTGATCGGAATTTTCAAAAATTACCAAAATAACCGGAATTTTTCAAAAATGACCAAACTGACCGGAATTTTTCAAAAATGACCAAACTTACCGGAATTTTTTAGAAATGACCAAAATGACCGGAATTTTTCAAAAATGACCAAAATGACCGGAATTTTTCAGAAATGACCAAACTGACCAGAATTTTTCAAAAATGACCAAAATGGCCGGAATTTTTGAAAAATGACTAAAATGGCCGGAATTTTTCAAAAATTACCAAAGTGACCGGAATTTTTCAAAAATGACCAAAATTGCGAGAATTTTTATCACCCTTAGAAAAAATCTTATGAAATCTCGTAAAAATTTGATGATACTTGACGAAATTGAAAATTTTTGTTGAGATTTTCATCATGTTTCATAAAAATCTCATCGAAAGTCAATCAAAAGTGATAAGATTTAGGGCTAGATTTGTAAAAAAGATTCATGAAATTTTTTGACACGATTTTGTTCCAAGGACAGTGATCAAAATTACCAGAAATTTTCAAAAATGACCTAAATTACCTGGAATTTTCGAAAATGCCTGAAGTTACCAGGAATTTTCGAAAATGCCTAAAGTTACCAGGAATTTTCGAAAATGCCTAAAGTTACCAGGAATTTTCGAAAATGCCTAAAGTTACCAGGAATTTTCAAAAATAACCTGAATTACCGACAGTTTTCAAAAATGATCCAAACTACCGAGAATTTTTATTTTGTCCAAATTTCTGGAGAATTTCAACAATTTCTGTAAAGGTTTGCCTCACAACAAATGAATCTATGGTTCATCTGAAACTCTAAACAAATATGTAATGTAAAACTATAGACTAAAGCTCAAATGAGTCTGTCCCGAAAAAATTTCCGTTAGCGTTTCAAACATGTTACCTACAGGTAACGTATATCGTATATGTTTGTTTGTTTATGTGCAGGTTACTTTGATGAGGGCTTTTTGTACTTGCAGTACGCCCTTGATCACTCAATAACTCGGCAGTTGGTCGCCTTCAACAAGTCTTTGATAGAACAGCACGAGCAACTGACACAAAACATCCAGCTGCGGCGGTTTCCGTTTGGGTCATACACCAAGGAAAAGGTCATCCTCTTTTTTCAAAACATGTGGTCGGTCATAATTGCAGCGTGCTTTACGTATTCTATCATGAGTTTTGTTGGACAAGTTATGCAAGAAAAGTGGTCAAGGCTCAAGGTAAAAGGAGTAAAATTTTCGTAGTTTATAACACAATAAGTATACCTGCTTACTTAAGTACCTCTTTGCTTTGTTGTTATACATAACGTGTGTAGTCTCGAAACAGTCCCGCAAAAACTTATTGTATTTGTTTAAAAAATTTGAAATTTCAAGGAGTTTACAAAAATTATGGGCCTCGTCACGTGGATTCACTGGGCCAGTTGGTTTATCCAGTTTTTTATTATGCAATCCATTTCGGCGGCCCTCATCACAGTGGCTTACAAGGTTTTTGATTATGGTTCATGTACATATCTATTTTATGGGCTAACAAATGAGAAAATTTTTTGTAGTCCCTTACAAAAAAATCTTACCAAATCTCCTGAAAACCTGATGAAATTTTACAAGATTGACAATAATTGTTGATGAGTTTTTGATGAAATATCATGAAAATCTCATGAAAACTTGACAAAGTAGTAAGATTTCATTTCGACCAAAATCGTGCCAAAATTTCATGAGATTTTTTTCTAAGGGATAAAATACATAATGGAATAAATAGGATTAAACTTGGTCGACAGGTTGAATTAAAGGGCAAAGCGGTCTTCATGCGGTCAGATCCCCTAATTGTTTTCACAACGTACCTATTCAATTCTTTTCCAGTCATTGGCTACTCCTTCATTTTCTCGGCCCTCTTCTCTAAACGTAAATGGCCATTTTTTGTGCGGGAAAAAAAATCAAAATTACAACCATCTAGAATTATTGCATAAAACATGAACTTGGAAAATTTGTAATTTAAGTGATTTTATTTACGGAAATCCGCCGGGACTTTTCATGATTTTCAAATCTTTTGATTCTTTCCACCAAAATCAGCCGAAACTGGAGCGACTGCGGCGGGACTAACGTGGATTATATTTCATCTGACTTGGCACATGATGTCCAACAAAATTCACACAATGTCCCGTGGAATGACCTACTTGATGTCTTTAGCTTTCCCGTTAACGGGTTTATACACAGCGAATATTGAGCTGATGGCTGGCATGGAAACTTTGGGGGAGGGCAGTCAGTGGGACAACCTTTTGGCGGGACTTGAAAATGCGGGTAACACCATTTCCATCCCGGATACTTGGCTTGCAATGTTATGTAATGGGATGATGTACATGATGCTGGCATTCTATATCGACCTTGTTTTCCCGGGCGTCTTTGGAGTCCCGTTGCCATGGTACTTTCCTTTAACGGTAATTAAAACACGTAGGTACATACGTAATATACATACATACGTATTATAGCTTATCCCTAACATTAAAAAAACTTTAGAATTTTTTAAAAATGTTTTTTAACCCAAATTGTTTTAAATAATGTTCCATAGACTTGGTACTGGAGCAGCGGCGTTCAAGGTGTTCAAGGGGGTGCCGTTCTGGAAAAAGATTGTCCTTCAACGAAAATTTGTACAGAAACTATTGTTGGCATTGAAGGTGATTCTGTTGTTGAAGTTGCTCCAGCAGATCTCCCAGTCGGGGTGGATATTTCAAATCTGACCAAGAAATTCCGGGGGAAAGTGGCCGTGAACAGTTTAAGCTTAAAAATGTACGAGGGTCACGTTACTTCCATCCTGGGTCATAACGGAGCTGGTAAACGGACTTTTCCCCCGATAATTGTCTTTTTTTGAATATTTTGGTGAATTTCTCAACGAATTTGCGGTCTTTTGCTTTTTTAGGTAAAACCACAACAATGTCCCTTTTGACAGGTAAACCTTCATTTATGCTTAATGCTTAGGCATCTATGTATGTAGTTAAAAAAATGGCGAAATTTCCGCTAGAACAAAGGCGCATATTTTATTGGTGTATGTATGTATGTAGGTTTGATTCGGCCATCCAGCGGGACAGCTTATGTCAACTCGTTTGACATTCGGAAGGACATGAATCACATCCGACGGAGCATGGGCCTTTGCCCACAGGTTTTTACTTATGAGTGTAGATATTCGACTGCACTTTTACCCCACTTGTATACTGTATACTGTACGTATCTGGTCTCTAATTTCCCGTTTTGATTGTTAGTACAACGTTTTATACGAAAATCTGACGGTGGAGGAGCACCTCGAATTTTTCTGCAAGGTCCGAATTAAAAAATTATTTACAAGCGTTGCTCATAAAAAATCGTATCAAATTTCAAGAAAATTTGATGAGATTTCCAAAATTCCATCAAAAGTTGATCAAAATTGATGAGATTTCCAAAATTCCATCAAAAGTTGATCAAAATTGAGATTTTCAAAATTCCATCAAAATTTGATCAAAATTGATCAGATTTTCAAAATTCCATCAAAGTTGTTCAGATTTTTGACCAGAATCGTGTCGAAATTTCGTAAGATTTTTTGACAAGATTTTGTTCTAAGGCTGTGTACAAAACTTGCATTAAGGAGAGGGAAAAAAATTTGTATGCGCAATTTGAACAAAAAATTAAGCTTAAAGGTCATGACCCTCGAAGGATACCCGGAGAAATTGAGCGGATGCTCGAAGCCCTGGATTTGGTGGACAAGCGGAGTGCCCCAGCAAAAACCTTGAGTGGCGGGATGAAGCGAAAATTATGCGTGGGCATTGCCTTCACTGCTGGGCCAAAAACCGTCATTCTTGGTAATTACTCCGATGTACATACTTCAAATTCTCATTGTTTAAAATTATTTAATGGATCCTTAATTTTTTTATTCTTACACATCAGATGAGCCCACTGCCGGTACGACAACTCGAATAAAACCCTACAATTTATGTATATATACATAATTATCACACAAAAAGGAAGATGAGAGGATTTTTGTTTTGAACATTTTTTGGCTCGTTGAATATGTATCCGTAGGGATGGACATTGAAGCAAGGAGATCTACATGGGACCTGATTCAGTCTCAAAAGAATGGTCGAACAGTCCTTTTGTCGACCCACTACATGGAAGAGGCGGATTTGTTGGGGGATCGAATCATGATTTTGGCCGGTGGTCAGCTGCAGTGTTGTGGAAGTTCCCTATTTCTCAAGGAAAAATATGGTTCGATATTCATTAAGCAACCGAAATAAAACAAAATTACCATGGTTGCACATAAATACATAAACAAATCTTGGAAAAAAATCGTATCAAGAGATTTCGTAAAGAAAAAAAATTACTTTAAAAAAATATTGCTGGGAAAATGGTAATAATCAGCGAAACGTCGCTTGGATCTATTGCACAGGCGGGGACTATAGTCTGGTCATGGTAAAAAAAGAGCCCTGCGATTTCTCAGCGATTCGACAACTCATCGAGCGGATAATCCCGTCCGCCATATTTAATCGAAACGTGGACTCGGAACTAAAGTACACCCTCCCAGGCTCCTGCATCAACCAGTACGCAAGTCTGTTTCAGGAGCTTGATGAGCGGAAAGACAAGTTGGGCATTGCCAATTATGGAGTCTCCTCAACGACAATGGAAGAGGTCTACTTAAGGTTGCCATGGACAGTAAATTGACACAAAGTTTAATTTTTTTCAAAATAGTTTAGGTCCATCCGATTTAAAAAAAATGATCCCGATGATTTTATTGTCTTCAATATTTAGAGCTGGAATGGCAGCCAAGGATAACTTAAATTTTTATCAAGAGCATTTAAACAGTTGCGATAATGTGCGGATTAGGCGGACCCCAAATCCGCCCAATTTTTCAATCGCCATGAGCGGTGGTGGTCCGAAAAATTGGGAAAGTGTGGTAAATCTTTGGGAGGAAAGAAATACTAGGTTCTCCCTGCTCTGGAACCAGTTTTGCGCGCTCTTTGTAAAAAAATTGTTTGTCACG
This sequence comes from Sminthurinus bimaculatus, assembly GCA_034698285.1. Lineage (NCBI taxonomy): Eukaryota > Metazoa > Arthropoda > Collembola > Symphypleona > Katiannidae > Sminthurinus > Sminthurinus bimaculatus. The sequence goes on along the minus strand of JAQIVE010002086.1, from coordinate 12,879 downwards.
ATCCGTGATTGGGAACTGACTTTGCTTTTGGTATGTACATTTATTGAAACCACAACACGTTTTTACACGTTTTTGAACAATTTTGACGTTATTTACCAAAAATTAATTTGATTATCTTAGATCTTCGTGCCCGTCGCATGCATTGGAGTAGCATTGTATTGCGTGCAGTATTATCCCGGACTGCACGATTCAGAGCCATTGTTGATTCACTATGATGTGAGTATTTGTTCTATGTACAATATATACAGTAAAAAATGTTACGAAACTTGTAAAAAACAAATTTTTGATATTACTAATTTTATTCTATTTGTATCCTTGACTTTCAATTTGAATTTTAGAAATTTAGCCTCCTCCAGAACTCCCACTTTTTGTTCAACTGCCTCGAAGAAGAGGCTGGATTTTGTGAAAAATTACGACGGTTTACCACTGGGGTTCCCAAAGTGAGGATTCAAAACACCAAAGTCTCGATTGCGTCAGACAGCTTGGAAAGGGTACTTTATGAACAATCGTAACTAATGTTTCTTTACAAACTTTGGTTTGGGTAACCATCAAAAATACTTTAAAAATATTTTACAAACATTTTTCTACCAGAAATCTGAAACATTTTTGTACCAGAAATCTGAAACATTTTTCTACCAGAAATCTGAAACATTTTTCTACCAGAAATCTGAAACATTTTTGCACCAGAAATCCGAATCATTTTTCCTTTTTACCACATTTCTCAAAAACGTTTACTGAAATTATAGAACATTTTAACGATATTTCGGAGACATTTGTAACGAAATTCTGAAATATTGTTGTTGAAATTCTTAAAAATTTTTACCAGATTTCGGAAACGTTTTTACCAGATTTCTGAAGCAGTTTTATTATATTTTGGAAAAAGCCTTGCCACATTTCGGGAACATTTTTACCAGATTTCGGAAACGTTTTCACCAGATTTCTGAAGCAGTTTTACCAGAAATCTGAAGCGTTTTTTACCACATTTTGTAAAGAAACGTTTTTACCTTATTTCGGAAAAAAATCCGTTGAACAGAAATCTGAAACGTTTTTACCACATTTCACCAAGTTTTCTGCCGAAATTCTGAAATTCTTTTGAACCATTCTGAAATTGCTTCAGCATGACTCAGAATTGATTTTAAACCCGATTCTAAAAATGTTTACATTAAAGTTCTAAAAAACTGTAAAAACCTCCGAGACGCAGAACAAAAACTGATGACTAAAAACTAAACACGTACAGCCCTAACCAGTAAAATCCATTATGCTCAAGCAGGTCAGGAGAAACGGTTGGAAATTCACACATAAAACCATGCTTGGTTTAGAGGTTGGAGGTCAGGGGCCCCTAGGGGACAAAACGGGCTCAAAACAAATCACCGCCTTTTTTAATAACGAGCCTCTGCACACACCAGCCTTCGCCCTAAACTTTGTATCAAATGCGATCCTGCACACCCTTGGAACAAACGTTGAGGTTAGTACGATAAACGGTCCCTTCAAGATAACCACGTTTGATGACCTCCGTGTGCCCCCGGACACGGCCACCACGGCTCTCCTCATGGGCTACTCCATCAACTTTGGCTTCGCCTTCCTCCCCGCGGCCTTCATCATCTTTTCAACCAGGGAGAGAGTTTCCAAATTTGTGCAATTGCAGGTCATTGCAGGGGCGAGTAAAATCGTCATGTGGCTGGCCAACTTTCTTGTTGACCTTTTTGTCTGCTTCCTCGGGGTGATCGGAGTTTTATGCGTCATCTATCTGTACAAATACGAGGAGTTTAACTCGTGGAAAATGTCCGTGGGGCTCTTCATTCTGCTCATGATGTACGGAGTGACGGGCATTTTCATGTCCATGTTCCTGTCCACCGTTTGCACGCAGCATGACCTTGTTTACGGTCGCCTCGTGTTTCTTCAAGGAATCACGGGTAAAATGATTGGATGATAGGCATACATACATTGACGAAAAAAGGAAGTTAAGAACTGACCTTTGACCTTTGACCTTTGACCTTGATCCTTAATTCCTGTAGGAGCTTGTTCCACCGCCATCCTTGACTACATAGAGTCCCCGGATGTTTTGGACTGGCCAAAGGTGGCAAAGCCCCTCCGCCGTATCATGAACCTTCTTCCCGGCTACAGCCTCACCCAAGGGGTCAGAGACTTGACCCAAAGTTACAAACTACAAAGGGTGTGCAAACCTTTGGATTTGACACAATTGTGTCGGAACGAGCCCCAAAGTTCCTGCTGCACTGAATGTTATAATTTATTTAATCATTGTTGACAATTTTTTTCATTTTTTTACTACTCTTTCATCGTTAAGAAAAATCTGGGACATGCATCCGATAAAATTTTAAAACGACTTTTATGCATGTATACACATGTGTTTGATATGCCAGATCAAGAAAGTCTTTATGCGTGGCATTCAAGGGGAATCGGGCAAAAACTTGTAGGCATGGCAATCGTTACTCTTGTTTGCCTCCTCCTTCTCATTGCCAAGGAGATAAATTTGCAGGATAGGATTAAACTTTGGTTCAGATTCAGACAGAAAAATTTACCCTGCGTTGGAAATCCAAACAAAACTTTGGTTGACCACAACGGTAAAATTTTGTTTAAATTTCATTTTATTTTGAAATGGGTCGAAACAGTTGGGAATTTTGATTAAGCATGATGCACTCTTGATTTTTGAACATGTATTTCATGATTCATGACAGTCCCGATGAAAAATGTGGATGCAGACGTGGCTGAGGAAAATCGGAGGATAAACAATTCGGAAATCTTGATCTTGAAAGAGACTAACTGCCTTGTTTTAAAGTAACTACTTTTAAACGTATTTATTTACCTATCAATTCTGTCCATACATTGTCCAATAAGCAAATTTCACGAAAATGCTTGAATTGCTTCAACTGTTTAAGGAATTTGTGTAAACGCTACAAAAAGAAGCTGCTGGCCGTCGATCATTTAAATCTGGGGGTTAAAAAAGGAGAAATTTTTGGGCTGTTGGGCATGTAAGTAGCTATGCGTTATGCAAAGCCAAACAAGGACCAAAATATTTTAAAAATTCAAAATGAGTTCAAAAAATGGTATTTTGTTCAATCTACAAGAATCTACAGTCAGCTCATACTTTTTGCAGTAATGGAGCCGGAAAAACGACCGTCTTCAAAATTCTAACAGGGGAAATCAAAATCTCCGCTGGGGACGCCTTTATCGACGCCTACTCTGTAAAAACGGACTTGAAGAGGGCGCATTCCCACATTGGCTACTGCCCCCAGTTTGACGCCTGTCTGGACCAACTCACGGGCACGGAGACCCTTCGCATGTTTGCCACTCTCAAGGGCATCAAGCGTCAAAACATTCCCCGACTCATCAAACACATTGGCGAAAGTCTCCTGTTCACCGAGTTTCTAAACAACCGGGTTGGCTCCTACAGCGGGGGTAACAAGCGAAAGTTGTCCACCGCCCTGGCCATGATCGGACAACCCTCTGTCATTTTTCTTGACGAACCCACTGCGGGCAAGATATTTTTTCCATTTAGAACGTTCTCACGTTTTCGAAAATTGGTGAATCAGCTAGGTCCCAAAAACGTGATATCTCTTTGTTGATTTTAAAGGAATGGACCCAGAGGCCAGACGCCATGTTTGGAACGCGGTGAGTCTGGTACGAGACTGTGGAACTTCGGTGTTGTTGACCTCCCATCTGATGGAAGAAGCCGAAGCGCTGTGCTCTCGACTTGGGGTCATGGTCAAAGGTCGGTTTAGGTGTATCGGCTCGCCTCAACATCTCAAGAACAAATTGGGCGGAGGACTGTCGATTGTGGCTCAAATGTCACCAACCGCTACTTACAACTCATCTCCAAATTCGAATAAAAGAACCAGCAAAATCCGTGGAGTTGGGGACGATTCCAGTGGTATCCATGATTTATCGGATTGGGACGATCAGAGGATACACGACGATGATGAAACAATATCGAAAGTCCAAACCAAAACACCGTCCGTTTCATCTTGGCTCCTGGCCTTGAAGAAGTTGGACGCCTTTCTGACTAAAACATTTTCAGGTACCTTATTAGCAGAAACTGAAAAAAGAAGGATTTTTAAAGGCATGGGAAATTTTTAAATAAAAAATTCTCTTAACTTTTACAGGGTGTAAACTGCAAGAGTCCCACGCTGGCTACGTCAAGTATCATATAGCAGAAGAAAATACACCTTGGTCGCAAATATTTGCAGGGATGGAGGCGGCTAAACAACTTTTTAATCTAGAGGCCTATTCCGTGGGTCAAGTAAATATGGAAAACGTATTTTTTAACTGTATTCGCCAGTAGCAGAGGTGAAAAGCCTACCTTTAGAAAAAATCTTCTCAAACTTTAAAAACAAAATTTAAACCGAGCGCTAAGATATCCAGCTCTTGACTTGACGGTTGGTAACTGCTTAGGTTGGTGACAGTCTCGCGTGTAGGAGTAGGAACTGGACGATTGGATGTCCAAAATATTTCTTTGTGTAGATGGAGCAGGTAGCGTCTGTCAAACTTAAGTGTCGGATAATAATTCATCAATTCAATTCCTCAAAATGCAAATTAAAGTGTAGGAAGAGGAAGAATTGTTAAAAGCAAAAAATCTGTCTAAATGCCGCGGATCCTACCAAACTTGACTATAGTGTTTAACAATACTGGCAAAACTTGCAGTACAATTAACAATTTACAGTTAAAATTGAAATCGAATAAAAAATTGAGGCAAATCCGTTCCATTTCAGTTGGAAAAACTGCAAAGCAAACATGTAGGAGATTTATTCCCAGTGATTGCCCGTTGCCCGTACAAAAATAATTGTAACCAATTTAGCTGAAACTTTCTGCGAAAAATTCGGCGATTATCCGGCAGAAATCTTTAGAATTCGGTTACAAATTTCCTGTAAGCTCAAAGAATTCTGTGGATTTCGGCGGAATTCTGTTACTTTTTGGCCGAAAAACTCGGGTAATTCTTTAGTGGTTCGAATGTCCAACAGAATTCGGCAGAAAATTTTTGTACGGGTGGGTTTAAGATTTGGAAACAGAGAGGAAATAGCGCAGATGAACGCTTTCGCCACTTTTCCCTTGTCATAAGTACATATCTTTATGGAATATCGTAACAGGCGAATATATTACCCATGCGTATGTAAGTATTATGTATTATCAATATAGAGAGACTTGGATCGTACTGAGCATAGTTATTATACATTTAAGATTCGTAATTATATGACTTATTAATTCGCCGAAGATTCTTCTTATCCATCTTTACTTGGACTTGGTCTGGGGCTTTGACTTATAACTCTGCAGTATACTTACATATAAGTATCTATATAGTATCTACAGTGTTTATACAATTCTAAGGCACAACTGACAAGGGAACTATTTTCGGTGATATTTCTTCTGACTCCTTTCACTACGCGGGTGTTGCTGGGTATCCTACAGGAATGTTTTTGGTCGTGGTCCTAACTGCAACTAATACGGATTGACCATTTTGGGTCATTAAAGGTCATTGACTACCCAAATACATATTAATCACGAATAAATTTTTGAATTTTTGCGCCAACAATTTTTTCAGTACTTTTAGGTAAAATAGTTATTATACAAATATTATAATATATTTTAAAGCTGAGAATTTTTCATGAAGGAAGTGGCCCTCAACCTTCAGCCGTTTGACCTGCAAAGGTCACGCAAGTTTGATTCACAACCTTTTGCTTGTTAAATTGACCCCTGCAGGTCAAACGGTTGCAGATCCAGGGTTACTTACTTTATGAATAATTCTCAGCTTTGAATGCTCATTTAGCCAATATCCTTGAAAAAATTGTTGGCGCAAAAATTCAAAAATTTGCTCGTTATGAATATGTATTTGGGTATTCCGTAGTCAATGACCCTTAATGACCCAAAAATGGATAATCCTGCCTAGAAGCAGCTAGGACCATGACCAAAAGCATTTCTTTAGAATGCCGCTCAACGCCCGCATAGTGAAAAAATTTAGAAAAATATCATCGGAAAAAGCTCCCTTGTGAGTATGAGGTATAAGCTGAACAGGAGAAGGTAAAGTTTGGAGTGGGCGTCTGATGGAAAATAGACGGAGTCTTATTTAATGTCGTCATCACGTATCACGTCCGGTGCCATTAGGCCAGAGTTTGCCCTCCCTTTTACTCAAGTCACAGAGCACAGAGTACCTCTCATTAATTATTAATACAGTTTGCTCTCTTTCTCTTACCTCAATTTATACCCTGCGTACCCATTATACCATGTCTGTCTGTATACTTATTTTCGGAAAATTCCTTTAAAATGCTTGAGTAATATGTATCACGAACAGTATAAACCTTGCGCAATCTTTGTATAAAAAGAAAACCAAGAACCACTAAATCTTGCGAAAGTTTGTACAAAATCAAGTTGAATTCTGTGAAAACTTAAAATTTCAGCCGCGCATCATGATTACACAGCAATTATGCATAGTCATAATCAATATTATTATTATTATGTAAATTACTTTGTTGGTACGTACGGCGTAAAACTTGAGAAATTGATGACGAAAATGTACCTGCATGAATTACCACGATTTAGAGATTTATGATTCTGTTTTTCTCCTGAATTTTCAAAATCCGCCAAAAAAAGTATACACATTACACATACACGGCCAAATTTATAGTAATATCATACATCAATGGCGTGATCCGTTCTTATACATATCTATTTTTGTAAATACGCAGAACTCGACTTTAGTTAGTTGAGTTACACGGAGCACAAGGATCTAATTGTAAGAACTAAGGAGGGCGCGTATAATATAATTACAACGTTTTGAAACGGAGACTTTCTTCCCTACTTACATAGATTCGTCTCCTGACAATCTTCCGAAAGCAGAAGAGCAGAGTCTGCAGTCTGGAGAATTTATGGAGAAGCTGATGAACAGGAAAAGACCAAGACGTTGAAGACTCTTGTTCAAAGTGGGGATGACGACGATGACGATGAATTGCTCAATATGGAAAATGTAAACTCGATTAAAGTTTGAAACGAAGGAAATATTAAATTATAGATTTTTCTGTGCCATCCTGGTTTCCATGGTTTCCATCTAAATAGATGAATCTAGAGGCTCTACAACCTTATACATACATACAAATTAAGATGGAGAAACTTAATTTATCGCCCATGTCTTACATTTTCTACACTATTATGTATATATGTATATATAGAGTTTGAAGATTGTTCAAGGAGCAAAAAGTCAAGTCACAGACTTATACGTAAGTAAGTACATTAAGTTTGGGTCGAGAATCACGTTCCGAGTCTGTGTATAGCGACACAGCAGCCAACTTTCTTCTTCGCCGACCGACAGAAAGACAGACGGACGGACGAACGGAGAAACAAATCAAATGTCCAGGAAATGCAGAGCGTTTTAAAGCAGGGCATGACCTACTTACATACTACATCTATATTAGTTAAGAGCCGAGAATGGAATGAAATGGAATGGGACATGACGTGATGAGATTCTCATCATGAGACTCGACATGAAATGACGACGGCCAAGACAATGACGTGAGGACGACCGGAAGTTTGGGAGGACGGGAAAACTTTTAATCTTTTTAGCAGTTTCTCCACATTTTCTGTATATTATTGCTGTCTTATGTTCGACCTCAAGCAACCGTGTAAGCGGCGTCCAAGCGAGACAACGAGTCGTCATAAATTTGTCCAATATTAAGTACAAGTATTTTCTACAACAAAAACTACTTGAAAATTAAAATATATGCAAAAAATATTTACATGCATAGATTATTAGGTTTGGGAGAGTCAGCTTGAGCTTCTCACTGGAGAATCCGGAATCCAGCCCAAAAGGAAAGTCAAGGCCAGAATCAAAATCAGAATCAGAATCATGGCTGGAATCCGCCTTGCGGATTCAAAAAAGGAAGAAGGCTTCAATATACATAAATGCATAGAACATGCACCCATTCTAATTTTCTACTTTTCTCCAGAATCTCCGTACTTAATTCTCCTGGTAAGTAAAATAGACACAATTATAGCTGGACTAAAATACATTATTACTCTCTCTCTCTCTCTCTCTCTGGATAAAATTAAGCAGCAGCTCTATTTTATGCATAATTGACGATTCCCTCTTTCTTTATCCTGGCACTCTGGCTCTTAAATTTCCGTTACTTTGGTCCAGCTTCATATAATATGTAATATGTATTTTACTTTACAGTAGCTATGTAAAGATACAGATTCACCTTCAGCTCCAGCTCCAGTTCCGGTCGGTCTCAACTCCAGTTTCTCCCCCTATTTGTCTATCCTCTCCAGAGCACCGGAACACGTTCGATGTGGAAACTCTCCCACTCTCAGACGGAGAATCTACTACTTACATTGTATTTTGTACCATATTATACTCTGTATAAACTGAAGGAGCGGTTGGACTGGAGACTGTGGCAGGAGTTTTAATTTTGTTTCTTTCTACTGGAGAAAATGGAAATGAGGGCGGAGAGTATGTGTGTATAGTGTATAGTATTGTATAGTAGCCTCTTGTTCGCCCCTGGACTCCAGGTCCTGGAAAAGAAGACGAAGGTGAACAAGACGCGCAAAGAAAGAGGCTGAGACACACACACACGTTTCTCGTTCCATACACTCGTTAATACACTTACCACATCAATTCCCTCCAGCCTCGTCTATGTATTTTCTCCAGGATAAATTGCACAATGGAGATGAATCTGTTTCTGGAGGAGCTGGAGACTCATCATCTCATCTCATCTTGCTTCATCTTGCCTTTCTTCTGGTTCTTGTTCTCCGCATTACATCTACAATCTGGCCGTTTAAACTACATGCTAATGTTATTATCTATACTATGCTAGTCATCATCATTTTGATGAGTATTATTATGGACCATTCTCTCGCCCCTTTCGTGGACAAGGAGTTGTTGAAACGTAGATAATATTGAAACTAATGCTGGAATTATGTACAAGGTACATGCAACGAAAATTGCGGAATTACACTGGCAATATTGTCCAAAGTTAAATTCAAGGACAATGGCCAAAAGATAGGGTTATTGTTTGAAAAGAACAACTCGAGCAAACTCGAAGACGGAGCACGTCGCCGGTTTCTGGGAACTTTTGTCGGTTTTTTGGAGCTATTCGGAGGATTCGGTAGGGTACAAGAAAAAAATAATGTAATGTTAAGCAAGTAAGGTAATTTTTCGTTTTTTAAGGTAATTCAAGTCAAAAGTTGACTAAACCTCGGTAATCTATCAACTTTTTTGTGTTCCTTTCTTCATTCTTTTCGTCGTCTATCGTTCCCTCGCTATCTTCATCTTTCGATCCTCTTGATGGTTCTGGATCCCTAATTGAATTTTGTAAATTTATGTGTGTGTACATATATATACCGTCCCCTTTGTTGTCCTTGTTTTTTCAAAGTTTGTCAAATTGAACTGCTGGCTTGAAATCCACCCGCTTGTGTGTTGCTGTTTGTTAGCATTGAGAATTGAGAATTGAGTCTGTCTGAACATCCGTGACACGAAGCTCGAGGCTCCGACTCCAAAAGTTGCTGTTGGGAGTCCTCTGAAGCATTCAAATTCCAAATTCAAAGAATAAACTTTTCTTTTTTTCTTTATCCAGCAACTTTTTCGAAAACGGGGGATAAAGTACAAAAGTATTGGGCGAAGTAAAATAGAGCCACCAAATTTATTTACATGAAAACTACAGCCGCTAAAATAAAACATATACATACATAGCAAACTATGTATTATGTATCATTGTATTACTAAATAGGTACTCTGAAGCTATCTCAACATTGTCGTATGTCGTATATATTTATTTTAAGATACTTTTTTTCAAGGAAAAGTTCGTGTGCTGTCATCTCATTTTTTGGGGAATGGAGAATCTTTTGCCCAGTAGTAAAATGTCGGTTGTCGGTACATGACAAAATGCGATATGATATGCTATGATATGATATGATATGGTACGACATGATCTCATTGGCATAATAGGGTAATAAAAAATGTATTATTCAGCTCCAGATTCAGATTCATCATGCTGAGCACAGCAGCCAGCATCTCCAGCATCCGATCCGCCTAAACTTACTTAGTTTGATGTTTGATGCACATTCCGGTATGTAAAATCAGGCTAGATTGTACATTCATGTACTTTTTATTTCATTTTTCTTGGAGAAGAAAAACAGAGGGAAGGGAACGTTTGCCAAGTTAAATGAGAGTGAAGCTCGTCGGCTAGGTAGCAAAAAAGAAGATGATATGTATATGGTTGCTTACTACATATTTGTTTTTTTCTTTGGGCTTTTTCTTTAAGAAAATTTACGAGGATACCTTAAAGTTTTTTGCATATTTTGGACGTTTTTTGGTGCTTTTAGGCTCGTTTTATTTTCCCCCGTGTGTATTGTATTTTAAACACAGTAAACTGATAAAGTTTTACCTGCATGGTCGCGTTTCATGTTTTTTCCTAAGAATGCAGAATACATGCACTGTACTTAAAGTGTAGTTAGTTTATGATACTCAGAAATGTTTTTATTGGTGTACGGATAGAATTTAAAATTTGACAGGGTCGATGCGTCAATTTTACGCTTTTTATAGGCAAGAGGTAGCTGAATATTGTAAAGAAATTCTCTTGCTTTGCTCTCAGGCATCTACTGGAGAGTTTACGTAGTTGTTACATTTAACGGTAAATCACGGAACATTTTACACGTTTAGACAAAGTTTTTTCGTTGGTGTAGAAAATTTTACACCGTTTCAAGTACGTTTTTACGTTACTATAGAAACGTTTACACAAGTAACTTTTTGAAATTTTTCCACGGTTTTAAGTAAATTTTACACGGATTTAAGTAAATTTTACACGGTTACAAGTAAATTTTACACGGTTACAAGTAAATTTTACACGGTTACAAGTAAATTTTACACGGATTTAAGTAAATTTTACACGACTTTAAGTATATTTTACACGCTTTTAAGTAAATTTTACACGGTTTTAAGAAAATTTTACACAGTTTTAAGTAAATTTTACACAGTTATAAGTAAATTTTACACAGTTTTAAGTAAATTTTACACAGTTATAAGTAAATTTTACACAGTTATAAGTAAATTTTACACAGTTTTAAGTAAATTTTACACGGATTTAAGTAAATTTTACACGGATTTAAGTAAATTTTACACGACTTTGAATAAATTAAGTACGTTACTGTTACTAAAGAAATTTACACGATTTTGAACAAATTTTTTTCGAGACCGTGTAAATTGTTTTGGAGTAACCTGAAAATTTGCCTGAAACCGTGTAAATTGGCTTGTCTTAATGTAAAATGTTTTACATAAAATTTTCATGTACAAAAGTTTTCAACACGCCTTAAAAAAATCTGCAAAAGTAATCTCGTGAGTTTTACCGGCCAAAAATACAAAATTTGATCAATTTTGTAAGACTGTTATGGGTCAATTTAAAACAGCTACCTGTATATTTTTTTTGAGTGTGCACCCTGCACACGGTATGGAGCTTGGTGTATCCCGTGTAATTTAATGCAGTGAAACCCCACGTAACCTAATGTAATACCGTGTAATTTAATATGTAGATACTACAACCTACATACATATCTATATATGTACATTATTCGTAGAGATGATCTTGATGTAAATGCAAAAATGGTTGTTTGCCTCCTCGTTTTATTCCTGGCGGGAGAAAGAGAGACAGCCAGGACCTTGCTCTATCCTCCCCATCTTCATTCACATAATAATAATAATAATAATAATAACAATAGTAATGTTAATCATAACAACGGCGAAGAGGGTTTTCATCCTCGTTTTTGTTATTTTTGCATCTATTCTTCGAGGTCTTCTTCTGCCTGCAAGTACAATGTACATTGTACGTATACGCGTCTCTATTTCACGTTACCGCCTCAACTTTCTCCATTTTACAATAACAGAAAAAGTGTATAGATATCCCCCATGTTTTAATACAGGGGAAGTGAAAATAAAAATGACAATGAAAAGGAATAGCTGGGGTCGTAAAAAGATGCAAAAACATGTACAAAGGTCGAGGGGGAAAAGAAGAAGACAAGGACAAAAGAGTGGCGACACGGCGGATTGAGAATAAACATGTTGCCCTCTCTCAATTTCACTTTCACCCTGGTGACATTATACAAAGGCAGGGTAAATGTATGGTGAAAGTGGATAAAGGTTCAGGAGGGATAAAGTCGTCTTGTTCCATTAGCAAAATTAACCATTTTTTAGATATGTATGTACATTGTATAGTTTTGTATCTATCTGTTGGCTTTTCAAAGGTCGATAATACAAAAGTGCGTATAATATGCAACATGTGTATCTGGGCGATTATTAAAAGAAACCCGTGGAATCCTTTGAAAGCAGATGGAGAATCAAACCAACTTTTGTCCCCTTTTTACTCGCTGTGGTAGTAAGAATTGCAAGACTTGGACGCCGCTTTGATAACTGTTTGTATTGATTCCAGGCTACCAGCTTTAAAGATACAGGCCGGTCTGTTTTTTAAGCAACAGGAAGAAAAAAATAAATTCTAAATGCAAACAAAAACCGAAATTATCCATCATTTTGGGCAGTTTTCTACCTCCGAAAGGTCAATAAGAACGATTGATCCAAAAAATTATAGGATGCATTCATATTTTATATATATGCAAACATAATATGAAAATTTATGCTCCACCAAAAGACAAGCACGGAAAGGACACGGCACGATTTGTTAAAGATTTCACTTCCTGATCGACTGACACCAAATTTTTTTTGGAGTCACCTGGAACTACCCGAAACAACTTTTGTAAAGCCACTTTTCTCGGGATTGTTTCATTTGACCTCCAGAGGTCACCAACTGTTAACATGGGGTTAACCCTAAAATTCCTCCGACCGTCTTAAAATCCGGGTCAAAACGATGGCTTATCTTGTCCTGATCAACGTTT